>JAXLNO010003522.1:0-83566 GCA_038087875.1 Malacoraja senta
GTACAATGTGGATAAATGTGAGGTTATCCACTTTGGTGGCAAAAACGGGAAGGCAGACTATTATCTAAATGGTGGCCGATTAGGAAATGGGGAGATGCAGCGAGACCTGGGTGTCATGGTACACCAGTCATTGAAAGTAGGCATGCAGGTGCAGCAGGCAGTGAAGAAAGCGAATGGTATGTTGGCCTTCATAGCAAGAAGATTTGAGTATAGGAGCAGGGAGGTTCTACTGCAGCTGTACAGGGTCGTGGTGAGACCACACCTGGAGTATTGCATACAGTTTTGGTCTCCAAATCTGAGGAAGGACATTATAGCCATAGAGGGAGTGCAGAGAAGGTTCACCAGACTGATTCCTGGGATGTCAGGACTTTCATATGAAGAAAGACTGGATTATACTCGCTAGAATTTAGGAGATTGAGAGGGAATCTTATAGAAACGTACAAAATTCTTATGGGGTTGGACAGGCTAGATGCAGGAAGATTGTTCCCGATGTTGGGGAAGTCCAGGACAAGGGGTCACAGCTTAAGGATAAGGGGGGAATCCTTTAAGACCGAGATGAGGAAAAACCTTTTCACACAGAGAGTGGTGAATCTCTGGAACTCTCTGCCACAGAGGGTAGTTGAGGCCAGTTCATTGGCTATATTTAAGAGGGAGTTAGATGTGGCCCTTGTGGCTAAGGGGATCGGGGGGTATGGAGAGAAGGCAGGTACGGGATACTGAGTTGGATGATCAGCCATGATCATATTGAATGGCGGTGCAGGCTCGAAGGGCCGAATGGCCTACTCCTGCACCTATTTTCTATGTATCTATGTATCTATGTATCCCAGGAATCAGTCTGGTGAACCTTCTCTATACTCCAAGGCAAGAATGTCTTTCCTCAGATTAGGAGACCAAAACTGTACGCAATACTCCAGGTGTGGTCTCACCAAGACCCTGTACAACTGCAGTAGAACCTCCCTGCTCTTATACTCAAGTCAAGTCAAGTTCAAGTCAAGTTTCCTTTATTGTCATTCAGACCTTTCGGTCTGAACGAAATTGTGATGCCTGCAGTCATACACAGAACCAATAATAACAAAACATGCAATAAACACAAATTAAACATCCACCACAGTGAGTTCACCAAAGCACACCCTCACTGTGATGGAGGCAAAGTCTTAGTCTCCGTCTCTTCCCTCCTTGTTCTCCCTCTGCTCTGAGGCGATCGATCCAGGCCGAAGATGCCGCCCTCCAGTCCAGCGGACCTCCGTGGTGATGTCGCCGCCGCCGAAAGCCGAAAAGCCGGAAATCCCTACTCAAATCCTTATGCTATGAATGCTAACATACCATTTGCTTTTCTTCACTGCCTGCTGCACCTGCATGCCTACTTTCAATGACTGGTGTACCATGACACCCAGGTCTCGTTGCATCTCCCCTTTTCTTAATCGGTCTCAATGAAGTACAAGTGTCACTGTTGTAAGCAGGAAACAAAACTAACAGGCACCTAGTGTGGGAAGTCAGAGGTACAAGATAGATAATTGATGTATGGAATAAGTTTTGGGTCACAAATTGATTTAATAAGCAAATTGATCGGTTTCTGTAACCTGAAGGGCATAGCATAATGTGGGAAACTAAAATGGTGGAATAAATTAAATAGGTTCATTTCACCAGGCCACTGGCTCTTAAAAATTATGTTCTTACGGATTATCAAAAAAAATAATAATAATAATGTTGCATATGGGGATAATGTCAGGGAGTGCATTACACTACTGTCACCTAATGCATTGTGAATTTGAAGCATGAATTTCTGAACATTGATTGAATGTTAAAATTAGTCTCCAGCCCAGAACTTGACCCAGCAGCTGTCATTTCTTTTTTTAAATATGTGCTGTTTAATTAGCAATTACAGCTAAAAGACACAATGCCGTTTATCTCATGGACAGAACCTCCCCCCCCCACAAAAAAAATATCTTTCAGTCATTTCAATATAGCTTTTCAATAAGTGTTCCCTTCATTTGTTTTTATTACTTTTCAAAAAAATAATGTGCTTCTTTCCAAATTTATTTCACAAACACCATGATATTAGCACACTTCTATCATCAGTGGATGATCATTAGGGTTATCATAAATGAAAGGAGAGAAGTAACAAAAGGTCTAATTTTGTTTCCTTCCACTTGTGAACCAACAAAAGCAGGTTGGAAGCAGCTGATTGAGATTTAGAAGACAATTAAGGGAATAGAGTGTGCTTGTGTAGACAGCCTGCATCATCTTAAGTAGGTTAGGGAGAACCGAGAGAGTCTCATTTTCAAACACCACAAATCCAGGATTAGGTTACTGTTAAAGTTGGGTCTTCTCCAAAGACTGGCGCACAAGATTGCCAGTAGGTCTAGCGAGTGCTGATTTGATTAAAACATTCAAGTGCAAACTCAGGTTATTTCAAAAGACAGATACTATATAATTAATGTCAGAATGGATTCACAGTGGGTTCTTATTACCTCAGGAGTTGGAGAAGAATTTTCCATATTTCTTTGCAGCACATGCAAATTATTCCGATTCTCAATCGTTCACCTATTTCTCGTGGGAATTATATGGTACAGGAAGAATGGAACAGAACATAGAATAGCACAACACAGGAACAGGAACTCCAGCCCACAATGTCAGTACCAAACATAATGCCAGGATAAACTAATCTCATCTGCCTGCATGTGATCCATGTGCATATCTAAATGGCTCTAAAACACCACTATTATATCTGTCTCTGGCAACATATTTCAAGCACCCAAAAAAAAGCTTTACCTGCACATTTCCTGAACACTTTGCCCCTCACATATTGAAGCTTCTAGTCTTTGATATTTCCACCTTGGGAAAAGGTTCCGATAAAAATATTTTCCCTGAATGTAGATTTATGGCCACCTCGTATATGAAACTTCCATGCAGAGAGACCATTAATTCAAGTATTCATGAAATCACCATAAAGATAAAATGTGATATGATTGTTAAACTGCAGTGTTAGTTGAGGCAATAGTGATTGGGAGTTAAGTGGAAATAACATGTAGGATTTCCAAGCAGCATGAAGATTCAAAAGAACCATTTCACTGATGTGGTCGGCTTTGGACAATCATTTAGATTTAACATATTTAAATTACTTTCTTCATAAACTTCTGCAACTAAATGAATCTCTAAAATTTTATGTATTGTAGTTTGTTTTAACAATAGGAAATTTCATTGATAAGCCCAGAACCCAAAATTATTCAACTGATTAAACTTATTAATAAACTATGAGTAACTCAGCCATTGAACATGCAGGTACCAGGTTTACTTATCTTGGTGGAAAGAGGGACAATACAAGTGGCCCCAGCATGCTGGGCTAAGGGGCAAAATAAACCATTAGGGATCCCAAACATAGTAAATGGCACTAACTGTAATGAGGATAAATGGTCTTAAGTTCCAAGCCTGTTCAGCTGTCCAATAGCAAGTTAACATTCAATATCCTGGCAAACATATCAATTAATTGATGTACATTGACTATCCATAGCCAAGCAAGGAGCTAACGCTTTCCAAGGGAGAGAAGAGGATAAATCAATGAAAATACCCAAAGACAATAAAATCATCTAGAATATTACTCATCATAGTAGTTGGAGAAAAATCTTCTCAGCCTTGGGACATCACAACAGGTCAGGATAGTGTCCCAGTTCAACCATTTTCAGCTGTTTCATTCAGGACTTTCCCTCCATTACAATGTTCAAAAGACCTTTGTTAGTTCCATTTCTTTGCCAGTACTGGTGCTAGTGCACCATGAATAGAAACCCATTTCTTCCAAACCATTCAAATTGTAATATATTCACCTACTTGCATATGGCTCATCAATTAATTCTCAGCAAGAATTGTAGCTCTACTTGTAAATGAGCCCTAGCTGTTCATACTCCTTCAGCAGAACATCCTTAGTGCTGGTCATGTCATTGGTTTCCATATGGAACACAAGAACTAGATATTTCACTGAACTCCCTTGTTACTCTGATAAAATGTCTTTAACCACCACATCAGAACTAAGCTTCACTGGACTCTGCAGCTGTCCAGACTCTGCAGCTGGACTCTGCAGCTCTGCCTCCTAATATATCATCCTAAACACCACTACAATCCCCAAACTTTCTGTGATCAGTTTCTTCTGTTCTTATTCTCATACACACAAGCTACATGTATCTACTGGGCTGAAGTTCACTTGTAATGATACTCTCCTGATTGACCAATTCTACAGTACACAATCTGAGGGGCATACTGCTCTCTGAGACAAACCATTCAGGTAACTTGACCCCTCCCTGATGCATCAGTGTCCAAATCTCAGAACCAGGTCACCTGTCTGCAATTTGCACAAATTCACTCACTGAAGACACAACACCATAAAACACAATTGTCCATCAACTTCCACATCCTACAGCTCAAACAACGTCCCTACCATGTTTGTTTTAACTAGATTTAACAGATTAGTTGTTTACATTTATTTAACTCTTTAAGTAAATAGTTGCACAATTTCTCTTACCTCACTAACACCATTACTGCATAAACACAGCACATGGAGGTCATTATACTAAAACACACTGTGCCCTCAACAGCACACAAAAACATTCTCAGGTTCCACTTGTCTGAGTCAATTTGCCTTAATTAATCAGTTCCAGCTGGTTACTTAATTACCTGGCTTGTTTACCTCAACAAGTGAAAAACTAAAAGGCTAAATTAGACAATTAAATCTTAAATTGAAACAGCCCTTAGTCATGAAAGTCATACAGTCGAAGATCCATACCGCACTTAAATATTATATTTTGCACTGAATGTTGTACCCTTCATCCTTTATTTGTGCACTGTGGACAGCTTGATAATATTCATGTATAGTATGTTCTCTCACTGGATAGCACATAAACGAAAGCTTTTCACAGTACCTCAGTACATGTGACAATAATAAGCTAAACTATCCTAAACTAAACAGGCCCTTCGGTCCAACTCATCCATGCTGACCAAGATGCCCCATCTAAGCTAGTCCTATTTGCCTGCACTTGGCCCATATCCCTCTAAACCCTTCCTATTCATGCAGCTTTATAAAAGTATTTAAATATTGTTATTATATCTGCCTCGTCTACTTTCTCTGGCAGCTCGTTCAACATGTCCATCACCTCCTTTCCCCTCTCACCGTAAACCTAGCCCTCTAATTCTTGATTCTCCTAATGTTGGAAAAATAATCTATGCATTCACCCAATCTATTCCCCTAGTAATCTCTAGAAAATCATCTCCTGCTATGATGTGTTTTCACACCTTACCCTTCCACATCTCTAATCTCCCTCTCCCCTGACTCTCACACTGAAGAAGCCTCGACCTGAAAAGTCACCCATTCCTTCTCTCTAGAGATGCTGCCTGTCCCGCTGAGTTACTCCAGCATATTTGGTCTATCTTCGGTATAAACCAGCATCTGCAATTCCTTCCCACACAATTATTTCCAGAATCAGGAGAGATGGGAAATCCACATACAGTGAATTAATTATATAAATCCAGGAAAAATAGTGAGGATATTTAATGGTAACTATGAAAATATCAAACTGTCAAAGAAACCACCTCTAGTTCACTAATGTCTGTCAGGAAAGGAAATCAGCTGTAAATGACCTTAAACATGCAAATTTCATGAATGACTGAATAAAATGCTAATCACCAGCATTTACGTAGCATCAAACAGATTTATAGAGGTATGCAAGTTACTTTCATGATCCCTATTCTACAAACTGGTTTAAGCAAGGACCCGTGCTATTTTAGAGTGGTTTGAATACTTACCACCTTTATCAAACTAACAGAAGGCTAAATATGCCAGCTGTAACAAAGGGCTAAAAATTGAACTGACCCATTTGAAAGATTTCACATGACAAACCCACATTGGTACATCTTTGCAGCATCACGGTTCTGCTCAGTCTGTTTCTGCTTATTGCCTGCAAATTGCCTGCCCACGTCATTCAAGATTTCCGATAATAGTCATAGTTATACAGCATGGAAACAGCATGGAAGACAGGCCAACTTGCCCATGCTGACCAAGATGCCCCATTTATACTTGTCCCACCTGTCTGCATTTGGCCTACATCACTCTAAACCTTTCCTATCCATGTACCTGTCCAAATGTCTTTTAAATGTCGTCATAGTACCTTCCTCTGGCAGCTGATTCCATATGCCCACCACCCTCTGTGTGATAGATGACCCTCCGTTATAATTGCAAACAGAATCTGGTGAAACTACTGGGAGGGATGGCAGACACACAAGGTGTTTCCATCTATTCCAGGGTTCTCCTACATACCCCATTAAATGGTGGATCCTCTGTCTACCCTTTACGAGACAAAGTTGGTCAATTTCTACGAAGGTGTTCTTGCTAATTAGGCCTAGGTTTGATCTAGTGTTTCTGCTAAATATGGTTTCCCAGAGAGGTGACGTTTACTGGCCTTCAACAGGAAGGATGTGAACAGAACAACTCCTCAGTCGGTAAAGGGAACTGAGACAAGGGAGGTCTGGGTCATCTCCTCACCATAGAGAGGTGCCAGAAAAAATTACTGTCAGTCTGTAAGGATGACACTTTGGTGGACTGGAAATGTTCCTTTGTAACCACATATGTGGATGTGCTTGTCATGTTTATTGATAGAAGATCTGCTATTTACTGGCAGCCCCTTAATCAAAAGAGCAAGCAGTGAGCATTATCATTGCTCCTGAGGTCCCTCAACATATGCTTCAGAAGATGCATTTATGATTGGAATGTTCTATTTTTTCCTCAGTTGAGAGCATACAGTACACTCGGTTTAAATATACTCTCTGTTATACATTGTAACGATCCTGACGAAGAACTGGGAAATGCGTGTGAGTGCTTTATGTATGTCTGGGTGGATACATATACGTGGCTATACTTATATGTATGCAGGCATGAGTGTATATGCCAGAAAATAATAAACAGAATGAGAGAGAAAGGAGCATTTATTATGCTAGAAGATATAATTATTTTGCATTCAATAATCACATGGAGAGCCAGTGCCTTTGAAGAATAATCAAGCAGCTGATATGTCAGACATTACTTGGAAACATGTCACATTGACCCAGTAAGAAATCAATAAATGCCAAAAGCTATATTTAAAATATTTTCCAAGCTTAAATATTGTTTCACTGAAACCTTAGCACGAACGCCAATCTTTCTGCCCTTTCAGTGAAGCACCTGGATTAACTCAATTTTGTGCACACCAACTGACTGATGATAGGCATTATTAATGCAGATTTTTGTTCCTTCATGGCATACAGATTCTGCTTTCAAGGCCGACATTCATTTCTCTTCCCTAATTGCCCTTAAGAAGGCAGTGATGAGCTGTCTTCTAAAATCACTGGTGTCCTTTTGACATTTATGGACTAAAAACAATGCTCAAAGTACAACCATCTTTTTAATACAGAAAGAGATTTCAATTTGACACCTTTCAGATTAGCACAAGATAAGTAAAACAGTGCACTGCTATTGATAATTTATTTCTAATTTCAAAGTTATCGTCACATCATGGGCATTCTAGGAATCATAGTGTTGACAATGCTCATTACAATAAATTAGATTAAAATGTACAAGACTATAAATAAAAATTGAATTGGCATGGGTAGAAACAATAATGTTAAGTGTTTTGGGATGGAGTCAGCATGGATTTATGAAAGGAAAATCATGCTTGACTAATCTTCTGGAATTTTTTGAGGATGTGACAAAATGGATGAAAGTGTGCCAGTGGATGTAGTGTATCTATACTTTCAGAAAGCCTATGATAAGGTCCCGCACGGGAGACTGGTGACTAAAATTATAGCACATGGTATTGGGGGGAGGGTGTTGACATGGATCGAAAATTTGTTGGCAGACAGGAAGCAAAGAGTGGGAGTTATTGGGTCCTTTTCAGAATGGAAGGCAGTGGCGAGTGGCGTGCCGTAAGGCTCGGTGTTGGGGCCGCAACTGTTAGGAGCAACACTAGCAAGTTTGCGGATGACACAAAGCTGGGTGGCAGTATGAACTGCGAAGAGGATGCTAGGAGGTTGCAGGGTGACCTGGACAGGTTGAGTGAGTGGGCAGATGCGTGGCAGATGCAGTATAATATAGATAAATGTGAGGTTATCCACTTTGGTGCAAAAACAAGGGGGCAGATTATTATCTCAATGGTGTTAGGTTTGGTAAGGGGGAGGTACAGCGAGATCTGGGTGTCCTTGCACTGAAAGTTGGCTTGCAGATCCAGCAGGCAGTGAAGAAAGGTAATGGAATGTTGGCCTTCATAACAAGAGGATTTCAGTATAGGAGTAGAGAGGTTCTTCTGCAGTTGTATAGGGCTCTGGTAAGACCACATCTGGAGTATTGTGTACAGTTTTGGTCTCCTAATTTGAGGAAGGATACCCTTGTGATTGAGGTAGTGCAGCATAGGTTCACGAGATTGATCCCTGGGATGGCGGGACTGTCATATGAGGAAAGATTGAAAAGACTAGGCTTGTATTCACTGGAGTTTAGAAGGATGAGGGGGGATCTGATAGAAACATTTAAAATTATAAAAGGACTGGACAAGCTAGAAGCAGGAAAAATGTTACCAATGTTGGGCGAATCCAGAAACAGGGGCCACAGTCTTAGAATAAAGGGGAGGTCATTTAAGACTGAGGTGAGAAAAACTTTTTCACCCAGAGTGTTGTGAATTTGTGGAATTCCCTGCCACAGAGGGCAGTGGAGGCCAAATCACTGGATGGATTTAAGAGAGAGTTAGATAGAGCTCTAGGGGCTAGTGGAATCAAGAGACATGGGGAGAAGGCAGGCACGTGTTATTGATTGGGGATGATCAGCCATGATCACAATGAATGGCGGTGCTGGCTCGAAGGGCCGAATAGCCTCCTCCTGCTCCTATTTTCTATGTTTCTATGTTTCTAAGATTTATGCCTTTGCAAGAATTTTCAAGTATTATTTTCAATTTTCAAGAGCTTAATTAGTAAAGGGCCTGTCTCACTTGGGCGTCATTTGCGCATCACGCAGATGGTGCACAAACATTTTGTACATCCCAAAATCCTGGGGCACCGTACGTCACAGCCTACATCACCATGCACCATGCGTGCGTATTGCGCACCACGTGCTCGTGACGACGCGCGCGTGGTGCATCGTGATGCGTAAATGATGTCGCGTAAATGACGCGCAAATGATGCCCAAGTGGGACAGGCCCTTTACTAATCTTTATTTGATGCTTGACCAGGCTGAGAATAGTGTATTGTAATTGCTGGAAATAAATTATTGTCGTCATCCTGCTGCCTGATCCAACAATTTAATTAAAACCACCTCTGATTGGATTCATGTTCAAGAATGCCCACTAAATTTGCTAGAGGGGTTTTAGGAAGATACAGCAGAATTTAATTATCTCATTCTCTTCTGTTGATGGGTAGATTTTGGTCAATAGTAAATGGCAAGGCTAGTTCATCTAAAAGGGCTGTCTCACTGTGCGAGTTGACCCACGAGTGACCCCGAGTGAAAGACTCGTGGTTGCGTACGATACTACAAGTTTATGATCCCGAGTTTAACCGAGTTCCCACGGGTATGTCTAAGTTTCCCGTTTACTTCTCATTTCTGCGATGTTCCAAGTTCGTCTCCCGAGTGTACCAAGTTCCTCTCCCGTTAATCTTGAGGCAACAATGTATATCGAAGTGTTTAAAAATCATCACATGTTAAAAAAACTGAGTGGTGATGGGTGGTGTAAAAGATTGTGATTATGGTCATGTTAAGAATTAAAAGTCATAAAATCAATGTGTGAAATGTGATTCTTATTTTTCAAAGTCTCTCATAGGAAACAATGAGCGTATAGAGCCCAGGGAGAAGGGGAGAAAGGGACGTACACTCACAGAGGCAGAGTCTCTCAGCCTGTGTGAGAGGGAGGGAGGGAGAGAGAGACACACACACAAGGTGGATGTGAAATCTCACCTACCTGTTTCAGTGACAGGCACCCGCAGCCAGTGAATGAAGCCACCCCCATCTGTCTCCCCTCCTCTCCCTCCACTCTCCACCCTCTCTCCTCCACCCCACCCCCCTCACCCCACCTCCCCCAATTTGGAAATGTCATCCCATCACCCATTCCTTCTCTCCAGAGATGCTGCCTGCCCGCTGTTAAAGAGTTCCCACTTGCAGCAGCAAAACAGGCCAGTAAACACAATACTCATAGATAATATACTAAACAAAGAAAATATATATTAAAAAATCCAGTATTATTGCAAAAATCCCAAAGGCCTTAGTGCAAACAAGGCAGTTTGTAGTTCATAGTTTAGTTAGCATTTGTTGCGTTCAAAAGCCCGATGGTTGTTGGGAAGAAGCTGTTCTTGAACCTGGAGGTCATGGTTTTCAGATTCTTATACCTTCTGCTCAGCAGGAATGAAATGAGAGCATGGCCAGGGTAGTGTGGGTCCATGACAATGCTGGCTGCCTTTTTGAGGCAGCACCTCCTATAGAACCCTTTGATTCAGTAAAGAGATCGGGAATCTGGCATCATGGCTTGACAATAAAACCCAGCCTTTAACATCCGCATAATGAAAGAGTTGGTGTTGTCCTACGGAACAGGGGTGCAGGAGAGGTGAACACAACCCTGTCTTCTTCAACAGCACTGGTAGAGATGGCTTCTGGACGTGACTGGCAAACCTCAGATTAGGCTGCCATGAAGTGTCATAAAATGTTCTCACGCTGTTCCTCAATACTGGTTTGTCTTAAGGTTGTGAGCTCAGTCTCAAATACACAATATTTATATATAAACTTAAAGCATTTTTTTCTTTTCTACCCACTCTGTCACCTTATCATTAACTTACTTAACTTTGTTAAGCAGAATTTGTCTTTAAAAAGTCTAAGTAACTGATATTTCTGTCCCTGATTATTGTTTCTAAAAAGAGTTCCCACGGTAGACTCACGAGTCACAAAGTTAAACGCACGGGCCACTACGTTCTTACAACGAGTTTAAAATGTTTCAAATTTTAACCTCAAGAGTACATTTTACTCGTGGAAAAGTTCAAACATGTTTGAACTTTTGCAAGAGTTAACAAGTTTCACGGGTACCTCCCGTTAGCGCCAAGAGTCGCTAAGTTGCGTCCACGAGTTCCGACGTTCCCGCTACGTTAATTGTACGTGATTACCATGAGTTAAATTTGTTTTAAACTCGGGGTCACTCGTGGGTCAACTCGCACAGTTGGACAGACCTTTAACTCTTTGTTGAGACACTCTCCCAGAGCTCTGGTAGCCATGGCTACTGCTAGGCAAGGTGTAGTCGCATCTAGCAATTATAGAATCACAGAATTATTACAGCACAAAAATAGACTATTTGGTCCATCAAGACCATTCTGGTTCTTTGTAGAGCAACCCAGTTAGTTCTATTCCCCTCCTCTTGCCTTACAGCCCTGCAGGTTGATTGCCATTACTCTTACAAACTTCTACTGATAGACTGTAGATAGCAAACTGCCATGTTGCATCACAGCTTGGTTTGGGAACAGCTCTGCCCAAGACCAGAAGAAATTGCAGAGTCGTAGATATAACCCAGTCCATCACACAGACCAGACTTCCAACAATTGACTCCATCTATACCACGCTACCTCTGGAAAGCAGCTAACATAATCAAAGACTTGTCCCACCCTGGTCATTTCATATTCTCCCAGCTACAATCAAACTCAGGAACAGCTTTTTCCCCTTTGTTATCAGGCTTCTGAATGGTCCTTCTATAAGCTAGGGTACCATTCATTTCACGTCTACCCCATTGCGAACATTGGACTTTGTCTATGGAACTGATGTGCTACAGTGTGGAGAATCATATTCTACACTCTGTATTTCCCCCTTTACTCTATCTATTGTAATTAAGTTCAACTATTGTATTTATGTACAGTATTGTCTGGCAGACAAACAAACCTTTATACTGTAGCTCATACGCATTACAATAATAAACATGAACATAAACTTAAACAAAACCCCCAAGTGCCCAATCCTTTATAAAAGCTCTGATTTGTTTCCATTGTCCTTATAACATAGAACATAGAAATGTACAGCACAGGAATGTGCTCTTTAGCCCATAATATCTGTGCCAAACATGTTGTCGAGAGCACCTTCCTGTACATAATCCAAATCTCTCCATTCCCTGCATATCCATGTGCCTATCCAAAAGTCTCTTAAACACCATTATCATGTCTCTCTTCTACCACCAGCTCTGGCAGTACATTGCAGGCACTCAATGTGGAAATACAGAAATATGAGCTTGTACACCTCAATCCATATCCTATCAACCTTATTTCCCCCAAGCAGAAGAACCACAGCTTCTCCCCTATAATCTTGTAAATAAATCACCTCATTGGTGGAACCATACTAGTAAATTAGGGATGTATTGAATTGACCACAAAAGATTGAGAAAGGGAAAGGGGAAGAACGTCATCACAGTCATTGTAGATTATGTGCATCAAATTCAAATGTAGATTATGTGCACCAAATATGAAATTCAGCCAGAAGAATTGAAACAATAAGGAAATATGTTTTAAAAAGGATTATATGATTATATTATATAACTTTCATTATGAAATGCCTTCAACATTGCCAAATGTCCAAAGAAAGACAAGGCTGGGAAGCTTAAGGAATGTTTTAGAATTTACATCCTTGGCACCTGAAACTTCATTTGTCAGACTGCTGATTAAATTCCAGGGTGATCGCAAGGCCAGAGTTGGGGTGAGCGAGATTCTTCAAATGCTGGAGATGCAAGAAACTGCGAATGCTGGAACTGTGAGTAAAATACAAAGTGCTGGATGAATTCAGTAGGTCAGGCAGCTCCTGTAGAGGGAATGGACAGACAACATTTAAAGTCGGGCTTCTACTTGAGACTTGTGAAGGATCCCGACCCAAAATGTCGTCTCTTCATTCCCTCCACAGATGCTGCTTGACTTTGTGTTTTGCTCTTGTAACGTTGGAAAAGATTACAAAGAAATGGAAAGGCAAGGCTGTCGAGTGATTGGTGAATAAGGATTATGTGGTGCTTAATTAGAAATCAGAAAGCACGGCAATGTTGAGAGAATGAAACTTGCCGTGGACCCGACCACGGGGGAAAATGGAGGACGACTGGCCAAATTTTGTGCCTTCCACCACAGTGGTGAATGCTGTGGTGGATGTTTGTGTTACATTTTTAGTGTGTTTTTGTGTTCTTTTTCATTGTACAGCTGCTGGCAAATTCATTTCACTTGTGCAATGTGACGAATAAAACTGATTGTATTGTATTGTATAGTGATGCAGCAGAGATTCCAATGACATTATGTATACAGGGTGTTTAAGAAGGAACTGTAGATGCTGAAAAATCGAAGGTAGACAAAACTGCTGGAGAAACTCAGCGGGTGAGGCAGCATCTATGGAACGAAGGAAATAGGCAACGTTTCGGGTCGAAACCCTTCTTCAGATCTTATGTATACAGGGGTTTGTCGGCGTGTAGTTAGCTGAGGTTACAGCAGTCACACCCAAAGATAACAAAGGCATGCATCAGAATTCCAGCAGCAGATGAGATTAAGCAATTTTGGAGTTGGGTGTCCTGTGGGAGTGAAAATAGATAACCCTAGTGGTAGCACGGATAGGTGATTAGAAGTTGAGAGGGAGAGAGAGAGAAAGAGAGGGAGAGAATTCAGTGATGGTAATTCTTTTGAAAATAAATATATTCGAAAGAATTATCAGCACTAAATCTTTCACCTTCAACATCCCAGGGTTGGTGGTGTGTGGTGTTGGTGGGGGTGGAAGGTTTACTGTTAACTAGAAACTTGATGGATCTTCCAAATATGAACTGTGACTACTTGAGTAGATCAGAGGCTGAGGGACAGCTTAAAGCTTCTCCACCATCTGCAAGGCACAAATAATGGATGTGACTGAGCTGAGGTAAGATGGAAAGGGAAAATTGTGCATAGGATTGGAGCACCTTTGGGAGGAAATTTAAAAAGCCAAAGTCCAGAGAGGTTGCTTACCTCTTCTCAGGATCTGTATGCAGTGGAATTTTCTTGCTAACTACTCAAAGGTTTAACAGGAGTCTTCTGTTTGAATTTATAAATTTGTTTTATGATATTTCATTGCCATTAAATGAAGTTTAATTATATTTCATTATCATGGTTACATCAACAGTAGATATGGAAGTAACATTCAGGCATAAATAAAATAACTGACACCATTCTCTGGCAAGAGAGAGTTTGTCACCTCACTGAAGTTTTACAAATTACCTGGTTAAAAATGCAGCCAGGTTAATAAGTAGGAAACATATACGTTTTCTTCATTTCCAATTATTCATGCAACTGGGTTTGCAATGATTAAAGAAGTCAGCAAGCTTTTAATGATATTGATACTTCTGGTAAACCACAAATCCTGTACTGTGGCATCAGTTGGAAATGTATGATCAAAGCATTTTATTCTGTGTAATTTGTATGCAGTTGACTGATACATAGGAAAGATTTATTTAATACTGGAAAGAGTGCCAAATGAGGCTAACAGTGCTCCCCAGTGCTTTAAGATTATAGCAAACAAATAATGTTTTCTGAAACCAATCTTCTTAGTCAGATATAATCGTTTTAATCTAAATGGCAAAGCATTTCATAATCAACCAATGTCCATCAACAAAAAGAATAGTACTTGAGCACATAGATGTTCAAGTTTTGGGTGGAACAGTGGTGCAGCTGGTAGAGCTGCTGCCTCACTGCACCAAGGACCCAGGTTTGATCCTGACCTCAGATGCTGCCTGTGTGGAGTTTGCACATTCTCCCTGTGCCTGCATGGGTTTCCTCCTGATGCCCCCCTGTGTCCACCCACATTCCAAATATGTGTGGGTTGTAGGTTAACTGGCCTTTGTAAATTGCCCCAGTGTGTAGGGAGTGGATGAGAAAGTGGGATAACATAGAACTAGTGTCTTCGTCTTCTTGCCTATGGGCGTGCACAGCCTAAGGTTGTAGGACAACTTATTATATTTAATCTTATTTGATTGTGCACACCAAGTTGATTCCATTCGTCGAAACAGGGTGGACCATGTGAAGGTTGCAATCTCCCACCCCAGAACTAGCGTGGACTCAGTGGGCCGAATGACTTGTTTCCATGCTGAATTTTTAAATTCAATTTAATGTGGTTTATCAGATTAAGTGCGGATATTTTAGATTTTCAATGAGTATTGTGACAACTTCCTTCTTTAAATTAGATGTCAATTGTTTATGTTGAGTTCTTGGCAGGTCTGTGGATCTAGGTTGGCGCTGTTCCTAGTATTGCACATCAATATGTTAGCAGTGCAAGCTGTTCCACTAGTCTACAAGTAACTTCCACTTCAAAAAGAGAAGCTTTACTGAGAATATATTACTCAGCAGTTCTGAAATAAATTTACATTTTTTGTCTTAAAGGGCTTCTATGATTTAACAGCATACTGTATATTCATTGAGCAGTAGCGAACCATATCAGCACAATATTTTTTAATGTACTTGCTACATTCTGGATGTCTGGAAAGTTAAGGAAAACAAGTATTCAAACCAAAGAAATAGACAGATAAAGCAAAGTGCAGAAGAGCAAGGAAAGCTGTACTCCCTGCTAACATCCCCAAAACAACACTATTTGATTTGGTTTACATAATGCAATGCGATGAAGTACTGCCTGGTTTCTATTTCTTTGCCCACTGCATTCTGACTCAGTGGTCACTTCCTTTATTGTTTATCCTCGTCCTTTTTTTAAATTTTCCTTCCCCCTCCCCCTCCTCCCCCAACCCCTCATCCTTCCCCTCCCCCTCCCCCTCCTCCCCTTTCCTGTTTCTTTCACTTTCTTGTTCCTTTCATTTATAGTGACATTTTTCTGCTAATCATGTTTTTTTCCCCACAATTCCAGAGAATATTGGGCACAGATTTCATCAGGATAATAATAATAATAATAATGCATTTTATTTATGGGCGCCTTTCAGGACATTCAAGGACACCTTACAGTTAAAACAAGTTTACAGACAAATTACAAGTTTACAACAAATTACAGAATTCGGAGAGAGAGCAGCGGCAGCTAGTCGCGCCAGCGTTCACTCTCACTTCCGGCAGCCATTTTCTCAATTTCTCATTTGCAGCACACCAATAAAAATAAGACACAACACCAAAGAAGAATTTAACACCAAACATAAACACATCCCCCCACAATGGTTCCCACTGTGAGGGAAGGCAGCAAAGTCCAGTCCTCATCCTCTTGTTCACCCTGTGCTCGGATGGCTGCAACCTGTCACTGAGTCCCTGACATGATATTATAGTCCTTGCTGACCATGCTGAACTTTGCTCAGGTATGCACATTTGGTTTTGTAACACCATTACTTTTTAATTTGCTCATGGAGTGCAGGCAACACAGTCAAGGCCAGTGTTTAATGGCCTTCCATATTTCTGCGAGAAGCTGCAGTCAGCTACTTTCCTCATTGCCCTAGTACTTCTGCTGAAGATACTCCCGATAAAGTGCTCACTCCCAGCTACTATCATTCATCAGCCTCTTTCTTCTAGTGCCAGAGACTGTTAAACTCTGACCACCGCTGGCAGACAACTTTGTGAATTAAAATAAAAGTAAGATTGTAGATGTGAATTATGTTGAGGCATCTTTATAATATCATGGGACAGAAACGGCACTATTGCTGGGATGATGCCATGTCTTATAAATTTGTTCTGCTTAACAATACGAACAAGAGCGAGAAAAAACACCAGCTCTATTTGTCACTGTGAACAAAGAAGGGTCTCGACCCGAAACGTCACCCATTCCTTCTCTCCAAAGATGCTGCCTGCCCTGCTGAGTTACTCCAGCATTTTGTGTCTAGCATCCTGATACTGCTTTTTGTTAGGAAAGATCCCTGGGGAAGGGGAGGCAACAAGGTGAGTGACTCAAAGGCTGGTGTTGGAATTCTACTTTCCATAAATAAATTCTCCAGTAATACATAAAAATTAGTCATTTTCAGATTGTAAATCAAGAACTAACTTACATCAAGATAGCAAGATGGATGAGCCATTCTGATTCTGTTGTCCAACATTCATTTTCTCTTGGCTCATTTGTACAACACCATTTTTTGTAGAGATTCAGCGTGGAAGCAGGCCCTTTGGCCCGCTGGGTCTGCGCTGACCAGTGATCCCTGCACACTAGCACTACCCTGCACACACTAGGGACAATTTACAATTACACCAAGCCCATTAACTTACAAACCTCTACGTCTTTGGAATGTGGGAGGAAACCAGTCACAGGGAGAACGTACAAACTCTGTACAGACTGCACCCGTAATCAGGATCGAACCCGGGCCTCCGGCGCCGTAAGGCAGCAACTCCCCTGCTGCACCATCATGCTGCCCATTCTATCTACTTATTTTGATTCATTCCTCATGATCCAAATCCAACAAAGATTCAACAAAGGGCGGCACGGTGGCACAGTGGTAGAGTTGCTGCCTTACAACGCTTACAGTGCCAGAGACCTGGGTTCGATCCCGACTACGGGTGCTGTTTTTATGGAGTTTGTGCGTTCTCCCTGTGACCGCACGGGTTTTCTCCCAGATCTTCAATTTCCTCCCACACTCTAAAGACATGCAGGCTTGTAAATTAATTGGATTGGTATAAATGTAAAATTGTCCCTAGTGTGTGTGGGATAGTGTTAATGTGCAGGGATCGCTGGTCGGTGCAGACTCGATGGGCCGGAGGGCCTGTTTCCATGCTGTGTTTCTAAACTAAACTAAACTAAAGATCTATTAACATTTCAGCAGAGACACCTGCAGCCTTTAGAGGGAAGTGAGTTCCAAGGTTTCTTTACCCTGGGTGTGAAAAAGTGCTTCTTAAAGAACCAGATCTGATTTCAAGAAGATCCTGAGTTCTGCATATTATTTGACCTAACTCATACCTTTATATTACAGGCATTGATTAAACCATTTTCCATCTTAAGATGTCAAAGGAGCAGGTCCGGTATTTATGTCCCATCCTTCAGAGTCTGAAGAAGGGCCCCGACCCACAACTTCACCTATCCATGTTCTCCAGAGATGCTGCCTTATCCAGTGAGTTACTCTAACACTTTGTGTCCTTTTGTGTAAACCAGCATCTGCAATTTCTTGCTTTGTCGAAGATTACTCCTTTGGCTTCCTAAAGAATTACACTTTTCCTGGGTGGTGATGCCTGAATTTCAATGCAGCACTTCAGGTAGAATCTGATCAAAACTCAACACGAAGAAAGCAATATTTTCTCACTTTTTCATTTTAATCTCCTTGAGATGAAGATCAGAAGACATTAAACGTTCAGATCACTTTCTCCATCTGCGTTCCTATCCACACAATTTATTTGCTCTTTCACATCTGGTCAGAATTTTAACGTGTTTGACTGGAGTGCATTAGATTTAGGTTTATTATTGTCATGTGTACTGAGGTACAGTGAAAAGCTTTGTTTAACATGCTATCCATTCAAATCAGATAAGACTATACACGTATACTATACATAAATACAATCAAGCCAAACTCAAGAGCAAATGAGAAGATGCAGACTGCAGAATGTAGTTCTCAGCATTATAGCGCACCAGTTCCATAGACAAAGTCCAATGTTCACAATGGGGTATAGGTAATTCAGACAGTATCCTAGTTTATGGAAGAACCATTCAGAAGCCAGATAACAGAGGAGGTGGATCTGCTCCTGATTCTGGTGGTGCACGCTTTCAAACTTGTGTATCTTATATCCAACGGGAGGAGGGAGAAAGAATGATCGGGTTGGGACAAATCTTTGATTATGTTGGCCGCTTTCCTGAGGCAGCGTAAAGTATAGATGGAGTCAATGGTGGGCAGTCTGGTCTGTGTGATGGACTGGGCTACATCTATAACTCACAGCAATTTCTTGTGGTCTTGTGTGGGGCTGTACCCCAAATTAACTGTGATGCAACGCTACAGCATGCTTTTATGGTACATCTGTAGCAATTTGTAAGAATCATTAGAGGCATGCCAGATTTCCTTAGTCTCCTGAGAAACTGGAGACCTGGGCTGCCTTCTTCGCTGTCGCTTGAATGTGCATGGTTCACGACAGATCATTGGTAATATAAATGCCAAGGAACTTGAAACTCTCAAGCACTAGGCTGTGTGTGAGCAAACCTCTTGGGAGAGATAGGTTGTCAATTTCCATATTATTCAGTCAGAGTGATATTGACACTTTGCATAGAGTCTAATATGATGTCCGTGGGTGTCTGAAAATTGCAAGAGAAACCGAAGCAAATGCACCAAGGTAATTTGAACGTAAAACCAGGAGTTGGCTGTTTAGCTCCTCGAACCTGTTCTGTTACTCAATGAATAGTAAGATTAAATGAGAACTTACCTAAGTTTGAAGTTTGATCTTTATTTTATGAGGAGTTACGTAGGTGATTACGTGAAGAAGAAGCCCGTCAGTGCGCCTGCGCGTCAATCTTCAAAGCAGCGGTGTGAAATCACAAAAACAAGAACCGAAGTAATATAGTCTCATACTAAAATGAGTAATACAAGAACTTCCATCTGACCTTTATGATAGAGGGTAGGGTCGTGGCGGGCACGTAATCACCTACGTAACTCCTCATAAAATAAAGATCAAACTTCAAACTTAGGTAAGTTCTCGTTTAATCTTACTATTTTACTTCGGAGTCACGTGAGTGACTACGTGAAGATTTTAAAGCTTTGTGATTTCATGCCGTGGATCAATCCCGGCTTCTCACTGCATAGATTGACTCGGAACGAGAATAATCAATCATGCATTCATAATAACATTTGTACCACAAATGCAGTAATTCATTTCAAGAATGAAATGAATCAGATCCCCTTTAAACCAGAGGAATTTACACAGAACTTAAAATAGTTTCTGCAAACAACCCCGCATTAACAATAGGCCGATGGTAAAAATGTTGAAACATCAACTCATTGGACCACCCGGCGGCTGCGAGGATATGGTCGACGGGGCCGTCTTTTGCCCTGGCCGCCGACATTTCTGCTGCCCTAGCCGAGTGAGACGTAAAAACATAAGTGTTAATACCAGCAGCTGTTAAGACTTCTTTTATCCATCTGGAAATAGTCTGTATTGAAACTCTCTTGTGTGGTTTCTTGTGTGTGATCAAAAACCCAGTTTCCGTATTCTCAAATTCTTTGTGACCTCAATGTATTGTAATAAATATGTCTTAATACAAAGACCTGGATCATTTGGATATGCTGCCAGCATAATTTTAAATCCTGTCACACCTGGCCTAATTTCCTTTATTAGGTCATAGATATAGAATGTAACCTCGTCTTCAGTTACTTCCATACTATCTATTTGTAATTTTCCAAGTGTTTGCACTCGTTGTGCTGTCACTCATGCCATAAACATGAATACTTTCATACTGAGCTTGACCAAAGGTAAAGACACACTTGATAACCATCACAAAGTAGTTTCAGTACCACACTTACATCCCAGATTGTCACGTACCTAGGTTTCGGTGGTTTGGAATTAAAGATTCCTTTCATTATTCTGAAAACAATTGGGTGTGACCCAATTGAGTTTCTTTCTGAATCCAGAACCAAATATGAGGACAATGCACTTCTGGCTGAATTAATTACACTACAACTCAGACCTTCATCATAATAAAGTTTTGACAGAAATTCTAAACATTTGAAATATCTGCAGTACTTTATTGCACATTCTTTTGTACCCAGAACTTTTCCCATTTCTTAATATAAGAAAGGTACTGTTTTTGAGTGCTCTTCCTCCAGGCTGCCGTAAACATGTCCACAGTATGCTCAGACAGTCCTCGTCCCAGAAAAGGCATTCTTAAAACCTGCAAATCAACAAATCCAAACGATCATATAATGGATGTTGTTCCCCTGTACAGGGAGCAGCAATAAATTATTCTTTTTTGGGACTTTCATCAACATTTGTGTTGTTAATTCTAATATCAACGGATACCATGGCTGTGTAGGCCAATCTGGTAGTACCAATACCCTTGAAGCAGCATCTTGCCTGATTTTAAGCAAACATTGGCTTATGAGGCAGAAAGGTGGAAATATATATGAAAACATACCACCCCAATGTAGCGAGAAAGCATCAATCGCCACTGCTCCTGGATCTGGTTTCCATGAGACATATCTCGATAGCTGATGATTCAAGTCGATGTCGGTCATTCCAAATCTGATGACTATATCCTTGAATACCTCTTGATTCAACATCCATTCTTTATTATCATGGAACTTTTCGTGACTTGGTGTCTGCTATCGTTCATTCTACCTGGTAGATAGATAGCTGAAATCCAAATGTTCTTTTCAATACACCAAGCCCAAAATTGATTAACCATTTTGTCACAAGACACCGACTTAATTCCATATCATTAATATAAACAACTACTGTTGTGTTATCAATTTGAACTTGAACATGCTTATTAGTTGTGTTAGAACAATAAGCTTGGAGCCCATAGAAACATCCTAGCAGCTCCAAATAGTTAATTCCCCATGTCTGCAGTAACAATGACTCTTCCTGATTCCATCTGCCTCCTCAGCTAGACGTTAAGTCAGTTGCACCCCATCCTGGTGCACTGGCATCAGTTTGTAATATCATGGAAGGTTGTTCAATCAGCACTTTGCTGGAACTGCTTGAGACATGTAGAATCCACCACTGCAGACCAGAAACAGCATTTGTTGTTAGTTGCATGGTTCTATCAAAATGACCAACATGCATTCTCGGTGCCTGTTCTTTAAGTCTCTGCAGCTGTTGATAATGTAATGGTCCAAATTGGACTGCTGGGAATGCTGCTACTAATTTTCCCAGTACACGAGCCACCTGTCTAATTGAAGGTTTTTGCTCGTTTAGGAGATTACTGCAATCTTTAATCAAATCCACCCTTTCCCTGGACAAAGTGATATTCATTTGGACTGAATCAATTGTGAACCCCAAATAATTAATAGAGGTACATGGTGTTAACCTAGATTTCTGTGGATGAATTAGAAACCCCAACTTTTCAAAAGTTGATTTCACAACTGCAACAGATACTTCTGTTGACTGTTTTGTCTTTCCTATAATCAAGACATCATCCAAATATGCCATTAGTACATGCCCCTGGCTACTCAGCAAGCCCAGAATTGGTTTTAACAATTTTTGTGAATATTCTGAGTGCAGATATTAACCCATTAGGCAGAGCTTTGAACTGCCACAACTGGTTCATCCATTAAATTTAAGATACTTCCTATCTTGTGAATGAACAGACACTGAATAATATGCATCTTTCAAGTCTATAGTTGCCATATAACATGCTTCTGAAATAAGCTGTTTGGCAATCACAAATGTTTCCATTTTAAAATGTCTAAATTGCACAAAAGGATTCAGATTTATCAAATCTACAAGAATCCTACATCCTCCATCCTTTTTTGATCGAGGGAATATTTTTGACACAAATTGGTGACTTTGGTAGACTGATTTTTCAATAACCCCTTTTTTTTTATATAGGGTTTCAATTGCAACCTGAACCTCCATCACTTCTTTTTGTACAAAGTGCAGAGTTCGGCTAGGAACATGCTGAACAGGCAAATCATAATTTGGATTGAATTCAATTCGAAATCCTTGTATATTATTCAGGATTACCACATCTGAAGTAATTTTCTTCCAATTATTATAGAAGAAATGTAACCTGCCTCCAACTTTTGGACTTAATCCAGTTAGTATGTTCCCATGAGAACCAGGTCCACCTACCTCTTGAGTCATTTCAGTACCCTGAGATTCCTGGGTTCTCCCGGAAGCACGCCCACTGGTTCTTGCTCCCGCTGCAGGCCGCCAACTACGTCCCTGCGTTGATGAGCGACTTGGTCCAGGATCCGTATGATGTCTGAAAGGATACTTCCTCTTTACAGACTTCACAACCATTGATGTCTTCATCAATCCTGTTTTCGCTTCATCTTCCAACTCTTTAATATGTCTCCCGAGATCTCTCCAAAGAGTAAGTTGGGTAATTTGTATATTACTTGGTTTGCAGAGTGCTGCGAATTTCGGATTCATAGTAGACCGTATAGCACTTCTCGAAGTGGGTGCTGCATAGCAACCCCAGTGCTTGCTGATGCAACTTCGTCATCTTTTGGTTGTTACCTGCTATTCTGGTAAAAGCAGTTATTTCAGAACCCAGCAGCTTTAATATTCTCTGCAACTGATTCCAGATACTCTTGCAGTCTCATCCATTTCATGCTGTTCCAGCTAATGGTAAACCAAGTAATTTATTAAGGAGGCCAGTTCTTCCTAATGGCTCTCCTGACCCTGACGGGGCAGCGAATCCTACTACCAGGGTTGGAACATCTGGCAGCTGCCTTTCATCGCCTTGTACAGCCTCACCGTCAGAGTCGGGGTCTGAAATCTCATGACCCGTAGCACGCTCCTCATTCCTGAGGGTGCATTCCATCAGCCCTGAGCCAGGTGCTGTTAAGCTGCTCCTGCAGCTTGGATTACAGTACACTCCTTCCTGAGTGAACTTTTGCTCCAACAACCTATGAAAAAGGCTTCTATTTGGGCAATACGCTCGAAAGCAGTATCTAGCCCTGTACCAGGAGCTGTTTGAGCTGTTTCCAGCAGCTTGGCTTTCAGAACACTCCTCACTGAGTGAACGTTGCTCCAACAGCCTGTGTAAAAGGCTTTCTATTTGGGCAATACGCTTTAAAGCAGTATCTAGCCCTGGAGCTTCTTCATTGCCTGGGACTCCCTCCGTTGGGATTTAAACTTTGTCTTTTGCCCGACAGGCACTGACTGTGTTTTCACCAGCCCCCAGGTCCACAGTCGCTATGCTCACCGCTGGCGACTGTACCGGGGTTTAGAGGCGGTTGGTCTCTAACCGCGGACTCCCGACTTTCCCGACTTCTGTCGGCTATGTCGCTCGCCTCTTCCCCCTGTCCGTTTTTTCCCATGGCGTCTGTGGAAAAAATCGCCATAGACCCACAGTAAACGGACCTGGAAAACCTGTAAAAAAGTTTTTACTTACCTTGTAGTTGAAAAACTACAAACCACTCGAGGAGCACTGCTCCTCACGTCCGTTTGCGTCAAGGCGTCTGACGTAATGACGCGCAGGCGCACTGACGGGCTTCTTCTTCACGTAGTCACTCACGTGACTCCGAAGTAAAATTATGGTTCACGTGACCTCACACCATAAACTTTCCTTTCTCCATTTTAGTTAACAGCTTTATCAAAAATCCATCAATCACATATTAAATATTGATATGATGGCATACTGCCATTTGTGAAAGTTCTGAATATCTACCACTCTCTACTTGTAGATCTTGATTGCCCTGGCCCAAAATGCCCCAAAATTCACAGAAATTTGAGTATACCATTATGTGGGTTTTAAATGGTTACTGAGCACTGCCCTGAGGGCTCTTGCAAAGAAACCCTGAGAAAACTGGTGGAAAACCATTTACAAACCTTGATGGTGAATTTTACCCCAAATCATGCAAAATTCTTTTCTACACAGGCTGCTGTGCTGTCTGGGAAATGGCAGACACATTGATGAATTGCATCCAGATAGGCTTAAGGAACTCATCTCCTTTGTTCCAGATATGTCACTAGCACAATCTGAAGAGGATGAAATGGCTTTTATGTGCTAATCCCACATTATAAAATCATGTGCAAATAAGTCCAATTTCTAGTTTCTTCGAACACAATCAGTCCCTTTTAATATCTGGAACACCTCAATCAAATCAAGTCAAATCAAGTATTTATTGTTATATGCACAAGTACGGTGAGGTACAATGAACGTTTTGCTTGCGGCAGTATCACAGCTACATAGACTGTGAAGACACACAAATACATAAACCATAGATAAAATGATGCAAGATAGCAAAGGGAAAACGATTGTATAAAAAATAAGACAGTACAGAAACACAATTTATCATCCTACAAATTTATTTCCACCACATCTGACGCACATTGTCTGTAGCGTGTGTAATCTACAAAATGCACTGCAGCAACTCTCCTTGGCTTCTCTAACGCCACCACTCAAACCTACAAACCCCACCAAGTTGCCAGTATGGGCTGTAATTTGAAGGTGAATTTTACCTATTCCTTTTCTCCAGAGATGATGTCCGACCCGCTGAGTTACTCCAGCTTTTTGTGTCTGTCTACAGCTGTAATTACTGCTGTGTTTTCCCTCATGCTAAAACTCACAATGCATGGCAAGATTAAAATCAAGCCCTTTGTACCTTAGTAGATGTTTCTGCATTCCTGATTTCAGGGCATTAATCAAGTCTCAGTGCCATCTTTGGACAAGATCATTTGGTCACTTTATGCAATTCAAAGGACGGACTCATTATTCTTCCTCTCTCAGTCCCGTCACCCAACTAATTACAGCCCACTCATAAGTTACTTCCAATTCTTTGTGATATCAATTTTGCTTATAATTTATTTTAATGCCTTCTGAAAATCCTATAGATATCATCCAGTGACATTTTATTTTCTCTCATGCTAGTGACCTCAAAAAAAGTCAGGCAAGAATTATTCTTTTCATTTCCACATTAATTTTATGCCCAGAATATATTGCAATAAAATAACATGTCTGTGTAACATTTTACAATTGAATAATTAATTCCTATCAATTCTTTGTTTAGTTTAGACATACAGCACAGAAAAAGGCCCTTCGGCCCATCAAGTCCCAGCAATCCCCACACATTAACACTATCCTACACGAGGGACAG
The DNA here is from genome assembly GCA_038087875.1 of Malacoraja senta. Taxonomy (NCBI): domain Eukaryota; kingdom Metazoa; phylum Chordata; class Chondrichthyes; order Rajiformes; family Rajidae; genus Malacoraja; species Malacoraja senta. The sequence continues at coordinate 25,662 of JAXLNO010003522.1, forward strand.
TTTTTACATTTCTACCAAGCCAATTAACCTACAAACCAGTACGTCTTTGGAGTGTGGGAGGAAACTAAAGTTCTCGGAGAAAACCCACGCAGGTAACGGGGAGAATGTACAAACTCTGTACACACAAGCACCCGTAGCAAGGATTGAACCTGTAAGCACTGTAAGGCAGCAACTCTACAGCTGTGCCACCGTGCCGCCCAATTCTAATTACATTTCCTGAGACTGAAGATAACCTAATGATTTATTTGTCCAAGATCTCGAAGGATTTTATGACAACAGTATTCTACACAAAGGTCAATTTATAGACATCCGTTAGCTTTAGAGTTCATGTCGTCATGCAGCCCAATAATGGGCCTGGGCCTGGGCCTGGGCCAGTCGGCCCACCACAACCAATCCAACTCTTTTGTCAACCTGCATTAATGTCATTTGCCTTAAAGAGTCAAAGACTAATACAACACTCAGATAGGCATTTCAGCCTATCTTGTCTATGCCGACCAGTATGGCATACAGGGCTGGTCCCATTTGCCTGCATTTGGCCCATAGGTGTCTAAACTGTTTCTATCCATATAACTTTCCAAATATCTTTTTAAAATTGTAATTGCATCCGCTACTATAGCTTACTCTGCCAGCTCATTCCAGATACGAACTATCCTCTGAGTGAAAATGTTGCCCCCGAGGTCCCTCTCAAAACTTTTATTAAGCTTTTGCCCTCTAGTTTGAGATTCCTCTGTCCTGGCAAACAGACATTTTTTATCTATGCCCCTCATGATCTTGTACACCTTAATAACATCACCCCTCAGCTGCCTACGCCCCCAAGAAAAAACTCCCAGCCTATTCATTCCCTCCCTATAACTCAAGCATACAAACCCAAGTAACAAACTGGTGAATCTCTTCTGCACCCTTTTTAAGGTTTAGTTTAGTTCAGTTTAGTTTAGTTCAGCATGGAAACAAGCCCTTCAGCCCACTGAGTTCATGTCGACCATCGATCACCCGTTCATATTAATTCTATGTTATCCCACTTTCTCATCCACTTCCTGCACTCTCGGGGCAATTTACACAGGCCAATTAACCAACAAACCAGCAAAGCTTTAGGATGTGGGAGAAAACTGGAGCACCTGGAGGAAACCCATACAATCATAGCATTAACGTGCAAACTCCACACAGACAACACCCAAGGTTGGGATCGAACCCAGGTCTCTCGAGTTGAGAGTCAAAAGGTCTACCAGCTGCGTCACTGTATCACCCTAATGTCATAGAGTCATACATTGTTGAAACAGGCCCTTGGGCCAACTTGCCCACACCGACCAACACATCCCATCGGCACCTCGCCTGTATTTAATGTGATGAATAAAATCGTAGCCTGACCAGCCTCTCCCTAGAGCTTAGGCCCTCAAGTCCTGGTAACATTCTCATAAATCTTCTGTACTCTTTCCAGCTTAACAGCATACTTCCCAAAGCAAGGTTAGCAGAAGTGACTAGAATACTCCAGGTGCGGCCTCACCAGTATCTTGTGCACTACATCAAGAAATTTCTCAGGAGAATTCCCAAAATATTGTGGAGCTTTGATGATTTTTAGCTCGGATGATGGTATTATTTGGAGAACCCTGGAGGAAATTTCTGGCAGGAGAATCTCCTTACATGAGTCGCAGTCAATATCAAGCACCTCCCACAGGTTAGCTTTTATCTGGTCATCAAGGGAACACATGCTTGCAAAATGACCAGCTACTAATGCCCTTAAGCAGATAAAGGTGAAACCCCTTGTAGAATTACTCCTGGATGTTTGGTATAACAGAATGACTTATTCCACCATTTCAAAAGATGGTTAAGAGCCAATCACCTCACGCTGTGAGTCTGGATTCGCATACAGTCCAGCCTCAGTTAGGGAGGCAGATTTTCTTCTTGCAAATCAATACTGAAGCAGATGGGCTTTTATGACTGTATGTTTCAAGGTCATCATTGTGGATACTGAGTTTTAATTAATTCAGTGAATTTAAATGTACCAAGCTGCTGTGAAAGGATTTGAATTTACTTCTCTGGATTTTTAGTCCTGTCTCCATTTTAGTGTTTGCTTTCCGAGTTCTGCTGTCTTATGCCCTTGGACAGGGCCCCCACTCCAGCCCTGACATGGTGTCAAGGGAAATTGAAATACATGGAAACAAAGATGTTTTACTCAATTTATTTTCCATAAATCAATATCTAGAGAAAATAAATCATACTACAAAGTATACATATACCACTACATTTCTTTAATTAAAATATATGGCTGCAACACAAACTATGCCCAGAGATTAATTAAACCTCATGATGGCCATAAACAGAATTTTTCCTATGATGTTGCTACAGATATGTAACTACATATTATTAAGCTGGATAGATTGCAGAGAAGATGTATAATTGTCAGGACTCGAGGGCTTGATCTATAGGGATAGGGTTGAATAAGCTATGACTTTATTCCTTGGAGCGCAGAAGGCTAAGAGGTGATCCTATAGTGGTGTGTAAAATTATGAGGCGAATTGAGAGAGGAAATATTTAATAGGAACCTGAGGGACATTTATTTTTCACTCAGAGGGTGGTGGGTATGTGGAATGAGCTGCCAGAGGAGGTAGATGAGGCAGGTAAAAGAACATTTAAAAGACACTTAGACAGGTGCATTTGTTAAGGATGTTTTAGCAGGATATGGGCCCAATGGGACTACCTTAAATGGGACATTTACATCATCTATTGAAATGACGGAGTTTGTGCGTTCTCCCCGTGACCTGTGTGGGTTTTCTCCTGGATCATCAGTTGGGATGTTGGGATGCCTGAGGCACACCACTAGTTATTTAAAACTAAAAAAAATCAAGCAACGAAATCAGGCCATGTTTTTCTTGTTTCAAATCAGTTTTAACGTACTTTACAAAATGGGAAGATATTGGCAGATGGGGTTGAGTGCCTTCATGTGCAATTATAGGGAATAATTAATTGAGCTGTTAGGAAATTCTTTCAATGCATTATCACTGTGAGAATTACTGTAACCATGTATTGTCTGTTTATTTTAGTTCATGCGTACTTCCATACTTTTTCAGACATTTGGTTCCCTTTCTGTATTAATGAGGCTGCTTCTATATGAGCGGGAATGCATCTATATAAATATTTAGCTGTAGGAAGGAACATTTAACTGCACATTCACCACAGGATGGGTTACTGTGGTCGCTGTTTGACTTTTTGTTGCATCCTATGTTTGGCTTTTGGGAAAACAATTTTAAAACCAATTATACTCTTCAAATATCAGTGTTACATGTTTTTTGTTTAATGCGCTTCACAGCTTGTGGAAATTATTTCTTTGAAGTTTTGATCTAATTGAGTTTCCTTTGGTGTTTTGAGTTGTCCTTTAATACATGCTTTGATGTATTTAAGATTACTCTGTTTTTATTAAATAATATAAGATTATGAGAACAAAACTGGAGGCAGAAGTAGGGCATTTGGCCCATCGAGCCTGCTCCAGCATTTGTCAAACTCACAGCTGATCTTCTACCTTATCGTCATTTTCCTTCAATATCCCCATCTCCTTTGATTTCCTCAACGTCAGAAATCTAATAACCGCTGCTTTGAATGAAAGTATTGACTGAGCCAACACATCTCTCTAGGCTAGAGAATTCCAAAGATTTGTTATTAATTGTTAATGACCCCCTATCCTTCTCCTAGATTCTTCAACCAGAAGAAACATGCCCCCTATGTCCAACCTTTGAAGCCCTGTAAGAATTTTGTAAGTTTCAATGAGATATCCTCTCTTTCTTCTACATTCGTGAATACAGGCCCTATTAAGCCCAACAAGCCCTATTAACTGATTCTCTCTTCATATGCAAACCCGCCATTATTAGAAGCAGGCTATTGATTCTTCATTGTACTCCCTCTATTACATTTACATAATACTCTTTCTTTTTTAGTTTAGTTTAGTTTAGTTTAGTTTAGAGATACATCGCAGAAACAGGCCCTTCGGCCCACCATTTGTACCGGCCAGCCATCCCTGCACATTAGCACTTCCCTACACACGCTGGGGATGATTTTCTTTTTTACCGAGCCAATTAACCTATAAACCTGTACGTTTTTGGAGTGTGGGAGGAAACCGAAGATCTTGGAGTCTCACGCGGTCACAGGGAGAACGTACAAACTCTGTACAGACATCACCCATAGTCGGGATCGAACCCGAGCCTCTGGCACAGAAAGCGCTGTAAGGAAGCAACTCTAACGCTGCGCCACTGTGCCGCCCTTGGTTTTTGTGCAACCAAGTTGATAACTTCATATTATTTCATTTGGTATTGCATCTGCTATGGTCTTATATTATTGACAAACTTGGAAATACAACATTAGATACTGTTGTTGATGTAGATTATGAATAAAATCTGTGCACAACTGCCAATCCCTACAATATCCCACCAGGCATAGCCTGCCGAAGAGGGAACCAGTTCCCTCCCCTCAACTTTCAATCTGAAGAAGGGTCCCAACCTTAAACATCACCCATCCTTTTTCTCCAGAGATGTTGCCTTACTTGCTGAGTAATTCCAGCACTTTGTGTCTATTTTCTGCCAATCTAAGAGTTTATTTCCACTCTTTGCTTTCTATCCAATAAACAATTCCCAATCCATATCTGTACTTTATTTCCAATTCTATGTGCCCAAACTCGTGATGGCATTTTACGGAAAGCCTCCCAAGTATCCAAATACACCCCATCCACTGATTCCCCCCTATCTTTTGTACTTGTCACAGCCTCAAAGAACTGTGGTAGATTTATTAAATATTATTTCTTTAAATGCTACCCATTTCCTGTCCAACATCATACTTTCAATGTATCTTTATAATAACCATAGACAGTGCCCCTCTCATACCTTCATAAGTTTTTTTGTTTATACTTAAGAGCTTAGTTTGTGATTGAATTTGACCTTCTGTTACTTTAAAATATACTAGACCAAGTGGGACCCCTTGAGCCCCGTTCCCTCAACAAAGAACCCGATGGTCACTCTGACAGAGCTCCAGTTCCTCTGTGGAGATGGGAAAACCTTCCAGAAGGACAACTATAACTGCAGCACTCCACCAATCAGGCCTTTATGGTTGAGTGGCCAGACGGGAGCCACTCCTCAGTAAAAGGCACATAACAGCCCGCTTGGAGTTTGCCAAAAGGCACCTAAAGGACTGTCAGACCATTAACTTTTTGGAATTGATCTCTTTGTCCTGAATGCCAAGCATCACGTCTGGAGGAAACCAGGCACCGTTCATCATCTGGCCAATACCATACCTATTGTGAAGCATGGTGGTGGCAGCATCATGCTGTGAGGATGTTTTTCAGCAGCAGGAACTGGGAGACTAGTCCGGATCGAGGGAAAGATGAATGGAGCAGTACAGAGAGATCCTTGATGAAAACCTGCTCCAGAGCGTTCTGGACCTCAGACTGGGGCAGAGGTTCACCTTCCAACAGGACAACGACCCTGAGCACACAGCCAAGACAATGCAGGAGTGGCTTCGTGACAAGTCTGTGAATGTCCTTAAGTGGCCCAGCCAGAGCCCGGACTTGAACCCGATCGAACATCTCTGGAGGGACCTGAAAATAGCTGTGCATCGACGCTCCCCATCCAACCTGACAGAGCTTGAGAAGATCTGCAGAGAAAAACAGGAGAAATTACCCAAATACAGGTGTGCCAAGCTTGTAGCGTCATACCCAAGAAGACTTGAGGCTGTAATCGCTGCCAAAGCTGCCTCAACAAAGTACTGAGTAAAGGGTCTGAATACTTATGTAAATGGGATATTTCAGTTATTTCTTTTTAATTACTTTGCAAAAATTTCGAAACACGTTTTCACTTTGTTATTATGGGGTATTGTGTGTAGATTGATGATAAAAAAAAAGAATTTAATCCATTTTAGAATAAGGCTGTAATGTAACAAAATGTGGAAAAAGTGAAGGGGTCTGAATACTTTCTGAATGCACTGTACTTGTGTGGCTTTGCTGACTGTCAACATTTACCTGTATGTCTTTGTATTATATTATCTTTACATTTTAAGATACATTTATATTAAAGTATAAAGGTAATAATTGATAATCCCTGATCCTATAATATTTTATGCTTGGTGGAACAAACATATGAAAGATGAGGTTCTAATGTTGTCAATGCCACAATTTGATATTGTAAACAAAAACTCAAAGATCTTTGTAAAACATATCATACTTTTATTAGTTTTTTATATAGCTGTATAAAACAATTTGAAATTAACATTTATGATAACAATGCTTAGTTACAGCATTTGCAAATATTTCTTGGTCAGGAACTTACAATTTCAGTAAGAATAAATGTTAAGACGACAGAAAGTAATAATAATAGTATATTTTAATATTAAAGTTGCTTCTACAATGTTATGAATTCTACCTCTGGACTGAACTTTATTTGATTTCTCTGAGAACAGAATGTATTATTCCCACAGATTCATTAATTCATTCATCATCGTTGAAAACATTAGCGACGCAGTGCTGCTGGTTTCCAACGGGAACGGTGACTGACGCACCACACATCTCCGTCCTCCAGTTCCCGCGGACTTCCACCGCTGGAAGTATAGGATTTTGGTGTGTATGCTTTATCATACACACAAACTACTAAAGCACAGAAATAAAGCTGCTTTTTTTTGGATAATGTTAGAATAAAACCTAGTTCCGGAGGTCAAAAGAAAGTGCTGAATAATATGCCAACACAATGAGGTTAGCCTTTCCAACATTAAAAAAAACAGGAAAAACAGAGGCAGTGTCTTTCAAAATAACTCATTTGCTGACCTAGATTCTGACCGATTTTTGAAAGACAAGTACTATTATGTCTATGAAGGCACCGAACTTCCACATTTCCCTTTGGGGCAATGAATACACATTATTCCAATTTGAAACAACTAAAGTTAGCTGCTCCTTTCAAACATTTCCCTATTTTATAAGGTAGGTGTCTTTGGCAACGAATATTACCACCCCCAAAATAGCTCTTCAGAATCAAGAATGTTTGCAAATATGAAAGTTTTGTTGGAATTAAAATCTTTAAAAATACATTCTTGGGATGTGGGCATCATTGATGTGGCCAATACCTATTGCCCATTTCCAAGTCCACTGAAGAAGATGGCGACAAGGTGAAATTCATACAATTTTACCTTTAACAAAACATTTCCAATTTTGTGACCATGATAACATGGAGCAAAAAGGGTAGCCACCCATTGTTGGTAGCATGAGCCAACCCTCTGATACCAATGTATTTGAGGTTATGCTCCACTTTAGGAATTCAGCTTCACTGTTGCATTGCTCATTTATATCAACAGGAATCACTACACCCCACGAGAGCTCTGTATTGCTCAGAAAACTTATCACAAATAAATACAAGCACATTACAGCATGCCGGATTGATACACAAAGTGACAAATTATACTTCACTTTCAAACCCAACATTTGAGCCTTTAAAGCAGTTCACTGTTCCTGTGAGCAGGGCTCACTGTCAGCATTTCAGTGATCTCTGGGCAACCTCCAACAATGGCAGAATATCACTTTTTATTCGAGTTTTCAATATTTTGCACATTTTACTAAGTCATGCTGCAAAGTAATATATACATGCTGAATCCACACAGGTCCTCCACATTCTATATTTGAACTGCACTTGTTGCATCCCTTAAAACCATGAGTTCACTGAATCTCAAATAATAGATCCTCTATGTCACACACTCTCAAATGCTCAGTGTTGTAATCTCCTGCAATTTATGTGATGACGCATTTCTGAATTATCATCATAACCAATGTAATGATTCTCTTAGTGAAATAAATATATTTAGCTATCTGACCATTAAAAAGAATGCCTGGTTCACCATCAAATGAAACTGCTCAAAGATGCACTTGGTTCTTGGGGAAGATAACTTTAATAAAAGTTGGTGAATTAATACAACAAAAAATTCAAATTTTGTACTCACTTTCAGTACTTTCAGTCTAATGTGCCAGGAGCTTTGCCCTCCTTGAACTGGTATTAAAATTGAGAATATACTTATTTTCTGTTCCACTGCACATCTCCCCATTTCTTCTAAAAGTATTGATTTGTGCTCTGTCTATGAATCTAGAGTGCCTCCTTGCAAAGATGGATGTAGTGGCATTTCAAGTGGTGTCACTCTAACGTTTTGGTTTGCATCACTCCAATCACCACTCAAATTGCCATCAGCCAAGTGAGCAGGGAGCAGAGACCTTTCTGTTCAACCTGGTTTATTACAAGCAAGGAGGCAGAGCCCAGCTTCCCTACAGTGTCATTTGTAGCCTGCTGCAATGCCAACTTCACTGAGTCTTTTGGGGAGCATTGAAGTTTTCACTTATTCAACATCAAATCAATCACTTTGTTCTATTCTGTATTTTGTTACAAAAATATCAAGATTGATTCTTTCATTACTGGGTTCCATCTGTAGTTTAATTTTTATTGGAAGAAAGAATATGCATATGATAAAGCAATTATAGAGGTGAAGCAGACAAAGGTTTTAATTTAGTTCCAATCATGGGACAATATCCTTGAACTATTCTGGCCCTCTACGTCTAAATTACTGCTATTACCCATTGCTCTGCAAAAAAAAAGACATATTAATCGTCTGGAATGGCGTAGCTTCAAGCTTTTTGTGCAAAACGTATAAGACTACTTATTAACGGAAATAAGCTTAGTCTACAGGTACCACATTTTAAGTGAATTTCCAGAGGCCCCAAATATTCCTATAAATGAAAATGTATTGGAAGTAAAAAATACATAAAGGGACAAATTAAAGGATTTATGTATATGTATTACTTGAGATGTGTTGGCCACAGTAAAGTAACTCAAATCACCTTTTGTCAGGGTAATTGTGAAGCACCAGAAGATTTAGTGTTGCATTTTCTTCGCTAATTTCTGGAGATGGGTGAATGAGCCATGAAATATTAGTAATTATAGTATTATAATTGAGAATATAATAATGCCTTGCTTCTGAACTTTTGCCTTTCCTTTACATTCATTATCTCCTTTGACCTTCCCTACTTTTTATTTGCCACTTCATTTTTCATCGCTTTGTCCTCCCTTTTCACTTTGACATGCTGTCGTTGTATAGCCTTCAGGTCTTCTCTCTCTTTGGCTGCCAGAGCAAACATGCACAGATGACAAGTAGTACAATAACGGAGGAGATCCACCAAGATAATGTAGAGATCTATCTATTTTTCTGTAGGAAGGAACTGCAGAAGCTGGTTTAAACTGAAGATAGACACAAAGTGCTGGAGTAACTCAGCGGGACAGGCAGCATTTCTGGAGAGACGGAATGGGTGACATTTCGGGTCGAGACCCTTCTTCAGACTCAGTCTTAAAGAGGGAGTAAGATGTTGTGGTGATACAGAGTTGGAAGTGTGTTGGAGGGGAAATATGATTCAAAGTCAATGGTTGAGGAAGAATGGGGGCAGTGGAAGTATTGGCAGTCATTATAGTTTATGGCAAGGGGCAGAGACAAAGTCTGTATCCTTCCCAAAGTTTAACAGAATAAAATGCGGTTCTTTTAAAATTGAAAACCAGATAAACAGCCTGACCACACAGAGGCAGTGAAAGAGCAAAGGAAACTGGTGGAATAATTGTTCAAGTTTGTCTCATGTTTCTTGGTGAATTAGTTGACAATCGTACATCAGGCACTGAGTGACTAAAGTTTAGGGGAACCCCACCTCTGCTATCTAGTGTGATTTGTAATGTACATGGTGGATTAAAGACCTCACATGATCGAGATTCTGGTTCTACTGGCAGAACCTTGCTTATTAAAATGACAGAGCTAATTTAATGGACAGAATAGTTTAATACTATCCTGATAGGCAATGCTTCACATATTCATCTGCTGCATTTTTGGTGGAAATATCTGGAAAGCTGGCAGAGATGTTGTTCAAGCAATCTTCCAGAGTGAGTACATCTTCCAATGACATTGTGATGCTGAAGTGGGAGAATTCCCTACAGAAAAGAATCCACCGTTAATGTACAATGGTGAGTGAGTGAAGAAGGTTTGATATTAAAAAGCAAAATTATGTAAATTTGGGGAATAGAGTCATAGGATCAAACAACACAGAAACAAGCCCTTTGACCCAACCCATCCATGTCGACCAAGATGCTCCATCTATACTATCACAATAACTTACATTTAGCCCATATCCCTCTGTACCTTCTCTCTCTCTTCTCTGTGCAACTGTCGTTTACATGCTGTTATGGCACCTGCCACAACTATCTCCTCTGGCACCTCAATCCATATACCCACCACCCTCTGAACGAAAATGTTGCTCCACAGGTTCCTATTATATTTTGAATGTGAGGACAAACCCTAGGAAAAATACAGGATCAAGCAGTTTATTCCATCAAAGTAAGTTTTGGTCAACTACCTCCCACTCTCTAACCTTAACCCTTCTTCTCTCCACCCTCCAACCTCCACTCCACACTCATATTGCCTGTAGTAAAAAAAAAGGCTTTGGGGATAAACAAATTTTTCAAGTTTCCCTTTGGAAATTTAGGAGCATACAAAACGTCAACGTTCAGTGGAAATCCCTTGGTGCCATACACTCACTGTAACAGGAGATCCTTACCTTTATAATCTGAATTCTGTAACTGTTCAATAAAGATCTATGAGGTCATTCATGCTGTCCAAGGATCCTTGTATCTTTCCCTCAAGCCTTGAATAAATACTGTCTCTCTGAATAAGAGCCTCCTCAAATACTTGGTCTAGATTCAAAATCCTCTCGGATCTGATTTGTACTTTGTTGTTATATATGTCGATGACAGTTCCCATCGAGCATCAAACAAAATGCAGCTTGAAGGCTGGTCATCTACATTTCAATTTCCTGCAAAATCCCAGATCAGAGTGGCATAATAGTCCACTTCACGTTGATGATATTACAGGGTAAGGAAATGCACAGCAGCAAAAGGCAGATGTTGGAGCATCCAATGAATTCTGGATAGTATAAATTACACTGTTTTAATGAGACTAATAACTTACCAATAGTCAGTATGATATGAGAAACAAACATGTCAGAATTTATCCACTAACTATCTGATTAATATGGCATTAGCAACTGCTGCAAGCAATTAGTTTTGCATTGAAGTGCAATTATATAAACTGTTGACTGCATTAAGCAAAATTGTTACAAATGATAATCGTTCATAGAATTCACAGAATCACTAGAAACCTCCACATTAACTCACATATTTTTAGTCAATCCTTCAGAGTCATATATGTTTGTCTCCACTACGTTTCTGAGCAGCGGAAGATGTCTGTGCGTGAACTCTTTAACAGAGGTGCCTCTTTCATACCTGCTACTAACATCTCATTACACTGGCAATCACTGTGATAAATACGGCAGAAAATTCTTCAGCTAAAATAAATAGGAAATAAAAAAAGTAATAATACATCTGAGGCAATCCTACAATCTCTATCATTCTGATAAATGGGCCATATTTCAAATATTATTTGTGGCCAGTCCTACTATACACTTCTGGCTCCATCATTCATGAACTATGGGTCAAGAGGTGAAAGGAGCATTGTAGTGATGGTCTTCCCACATGGGATCAATTACGTATCAATGCTTTAACCTGATGACGCATGGCTAAATTTAAGAAATCATGCTGTATATGCAGACCTTTTCTTGCTAGGAAGTGAAGTTTGTCCTTTATCTGTAAAGTGCATTGGTAAATCTTACCACACTGTTTTACAAGATTTACATCAATGATTTGGATGAGAACATACAGGGCAAGATTAGCAAGTTTACTGATGATACAAAAGTGGGTGGTTTTGCAGATAGTGGTTGTGACAGCAGGATCTGGATCGATTGGCCAGGTGGGTGGAGGAATGGTTGATGGAATTTAATTCAGAGAAGTGTGAGATGTTGCATTTTGAAATGCCTAACAAGGGCAGGACCTATACAGTAAATGGTAGGCCTCTGGGGAGTGTTGTAGAGCAGAGGGATCCAGGAGTGCAGGTGCATGGTTCCTTGAAGATTGAGTCGCAGGTAGATAAGGTGGTCAAAAAGGCTTTTGGTACATTGGCCTTCATCAGTCAGAGCATTATAGAAGTTGGGAGGTCATGTTGCAGTTGTATAAGATGTTGGTGAGACCGCATTTGGAATATTGTGTTCAGTTCTGGGCACCATGTTATAGGAAAGATATTACCAAGCTTGAAAGGGTTCAGAGAAGATTTATGAGGATGTTGCCAGGACTAGAGGGTCTGAGCTATAGGGAGAGGCTGGGTCTCTATTCCTTGGAGCGCAGGAGGATGAGGGCTGATCTTATCGAGGTGTATAAAACCATGAGAGGAATAGATCGGGTAGATTTACAGAGTCTCTTGCCCAGAGTAGGGGAATCAAGGACCAGAGGACATAGGTTCAAGGTGAAGGGGAAAAGATTTAATAGGAATCTGAGGGGTAACTTTTTCACACAAAGGATGGTGGGTGTATGGAACAAGCTACCAGAGGAGGTAGTTGAGGCTGGGACTATCCCAACGTTTAAGAAACAAGACAGGTACATGGATAGGACAGGTTTGGAGGGATATGGACCAAGTGCAGGCAGTTGGGACTAGTGTAGCTGGAACATGTTGGCAGATGTGGGCAAGTTGGGCCAAAGTGCCTGTTTCCACACTGCATCACTCTATGACTCTAAGTTGACAATGTTTTATGCTTGCCGATTAGAGAGATATTTACAGATTATGTGGCTAATGCCCCCAGCAATTTCCATTCAGATCATGCCAATATTTAAACAATTTTAGTCTCTTTTTCTCTTGTTATTTTGCATAAAATTTTAATAATTACTTATATTAAGCCCTCTGCAACATGTACTGATGCATTGTTGACAAAATATGTACATTTATTGGTAATTCTAGTCCAAATTAGAATAATATTTTTAGTTTTCCACTGTGTTAACTACCATGCTGCAAGGCATATTTGTATTTATGCAGCATTTTTAACTGGGAATAAAATATTCCAAGACACTTAAATTATGGAATAAACTGCATTTTTCATGAAACATAATTAGAATCTAAATCAGTAATTGCACAGTTAAACTCACCACAGAAAGCACCTATGGAGCAGCTAATATTTATTCCAATTGGATTCAGCCACAGCACTAAATATTATCTTCCGCATTGTGATAGAATTTCGAGGTAGGGGATATAGCCTTCTAAGCCTGTAGGTATTGGCCACAGTTCACTCAGAGTACACTGGCTTCAAGGAAAGTTATGGCTTTACGACTCATTTCAGCATTAAAAAAAACTTGTGATAGGTACTTTGGAAGTTCTAAAGCAATGTTACATTGTCACACGGAATTAACAAACTGAAGTGTTGCTGAGAACATTAATGCTACCTTAGAATTTTTTGAAGTAGGGTGTTATCCTGGTGTTGTGGTGATATTTAACATTAACCATCTCGGAGAAAATAATTGATAACATATATGTTAATGGTTTCCTTCAAAACACCATTTGCATTTAAAGATAATAAATTAACTACAGTGTTGGATTGTGATAGTGTGTGATGATATTATTAAAATATTTTACAGATTTACTTTCTTTATTTCACTTTAACCTTCTCCGTATGGTGCACAGATTTCTTTTCATTTAGTAATTTTGTTCATCTTTATGCTACTTGTCTTCATTTTCCTACCAATTTCCCATTTAGCTTCCTCCATCCTGAAAGCAGTGACTCATGCTGGAATTTAATTCCTCAGAGAGTAGCTCTCTGATCATTGACGTGTGAATATAATGCTTAAATGAGTCTGTTGCCTGCACTAGGAATGGTTTCACATTGAAGATGGTTCTGTTGAATGAAACTTTGTGCTCTCACATTTTTGTCAAAACTGTGGGGTTTCTGACCCAGCTTCTACATCAAATGTATTAATGAGTAATCCAAATAGTAAGGAATGAAAAAATACACTGGAGGAGAGGGAGGGAGGGAGGGAGGAAGGAAGAAAGAAAGAAAGAGTGGGGGAAGAAAGGAGAGTGTGAGTGTAGTTTTGTTAGCTAAAATTGGAGAATTCAACCTCATACCATTGGGTTGTAAGCATGTTTGCCCTTCATATACTTTCTCTTTCTGACCAAGAAAAGTTGCAAATTTCAATATATTACTGTAAAAATGTAAATTCTGAGGGAAGGTATTTCTGATATATGAGAAATAAACAGCTCAAGAAATATTGGGGTCTGCTTTGCACTTTGCAGATCTTTCATTTCTGAGAATACTATTATCTATTTATACTGTACATAGATACATAGACAATAGGTGCAGGAGTAGCCCATTCGGTCCTTCGAGCCAGCACTGCCATTCAATGTGAACATGGCTGATCATCTACAATCATGTAGAAGCCCGTTCCTGCCTTCTCCCTAAACCCCTTGATTCTGCTAGCCCTAAGAGCACTATCTAATGCTCTTTTGAATGCATCCAGTGAATCAGCCTCCGCTGCCTTCTGAGGCAGAGAATTCCACAAATTCACAACTCTCTGTGTGAAAAAGTTCTAAATGGCCTACCCCTTATTCTTAATCTGTGGCCCCTGGTTCTGGACTCCCCCAACATCGGGAACATGTTTCCTGCATCTAGCGTGTCCAATCCCTTAATAATTTTATATGTTTCTATAAGATCCCTCTCATCATTCTAAATTCCAGTGAATACAAGCCCAGTCACTCCATTCTTTCATCATATGACAGTCCCGCCATCCCGTGAACTTCGTGAAATAACCTCGTGAACCTACGCTGCACTCCCCCAATAGCAAGAATGTCCTTTCTTAAATTAGGAGATCAAAACTGCACACAATACTCCAGGTGTGGTCTCACTAGGGCCCTGTACAACTGCAGAAGGACCTCTTTGCTCCTCTCTTTATGAAGGCCAACATGCTATTAGCTTTCTTCACTGCCTGTTGTATCTGTATGCTTACTTGACTGATGAACTAGGACACCCAGGTCTCGTTGTACTTCCCCTTTTCCTAACTTGACACCATTCAGATAATAATCTGCCTTCCCGTTCATGCCTCCAAAGTGGATAACCTCACATATATCCACATTATACTGAATCTGCCATGCATCTGCCCACTCACCCAACCTGTCCAAGTCACTCTGCATCCTCATAGTGTCCTCCTCACAGTTCAAACTGCCACCCAGCTTTGTGTTATCTGCAAATTTGCTTATGTTACTTTTAATTCCTTCATCTAAATCATTAATGTATATTGTGAATAGCTGCGGTCCCAGCATCGAGCCTTGCGGTACCCCACTAGTCACGGCCTGCCATTCTGAAAGGGACCCGTTGATCCCTATTCTTTGTTTCCTGTCTGCCAACCAATTTTCTATCCATGTCAATTCCCTACCCCCAATACCATGTGCCCTCATTTTGCCCACTAATCTCCTGTGTGGGACCTTATCAAAGGCTTTCTGAAAGTTCAGGTACACTACATCCACTGGCTCTCCCTTGTCCGTTTTACTTGTTACATCCTCAAAAAATTCCAGAAGAATTGTCAAGCATGATTTTGCCTTCGTAAAGTCATCCTGACTTGGACCGATCCTGTTACTACTATCCAAATGTGCTGCTATTACATCTTTGATAATCAACTCCAGCATCTTCCCCATCACCGATGTCAGGCTAACCTGGTCTATAATTCCCTGCTTTCTCTCTCCCTCCTTTCTTGAAAACATTAGCTACCCTCCAATCCACCGGAACTGATCCATTATCTTGTGAGGCATTGACATATTCCAAAAGCCACATTAGATTTAGTATTTCTAAAATGCAGTCTGAATATTCCACGGGACAATCATGGGGGACAACCGTGTGTCACCGTGTGTCACCCATCATATTTCTGGTGGAACCACCTTAAGTAATAATAACTCATTCTGCAATATTGTTGCTCCACTCTTTAAGTTATGGAAGAGTTAAGTTATGGAAGGGGAGGGGAAGGGGGGGGGGGGAGGGGGAGGTGGGGAGGGGAGGGGGGAATTCCTTTAATTTCACCTTTGGGAATGTTTTTTTTTTAAAAGGTTGGAAATACTGGAGAGCAGTAGTCTCGTTTACAGAGATTATCCAATTGATCCTATTATGCAATTATTTCAGTGTGATGCTGCTTTCAATGAGAACTGCTTGTCTTTAAATTAGGTTGGGCAGGTTATTAATTTATTACATTTCACCACACCTCCGCACTCTGCTTCTTTTTATGAGGCTTTAATTGACCCGGTTTAAATAACTTAACGCCTCAGTCATAGTTGGCACAAAGGGTAGTAACACAGAAATATGTTAGAAATTCAATTACAGAGTATTGCGTCTTCAGCGCTGTGTGAAAATCAATAAATTGATGTATTCCAGGTGAATAATTCACCAGAAATTAATCGAGCTCTCCCTGTCACAAATCAGGTGCACACATAGTGACGTCACTCTCCATGAAGGAGAAATTAGTTCATGTGATTCTGTTGGATGCTTATTGTTTGTCACATTTAGCATCACTAATGTTCGTCGTGCTGTGTGCACTATATTAGTGCAATTTAAGTGAGGCCTCCTAACTGGTAACTCTGCCAGTTTCCTTTTAATTCATTTACTTCACCTTTTTCCCTCAGGTTTCTGTACCCAACAACTCTCAAAGGCAATCACAACTCCTTCCCCAAATGCATCCAGCTTTGCCCTCCAATCCCTGATATCCTGTCCCCCAGGTCCCAATCACTCAACCCCTTCGCACCAAGCTCATGAAGCTCAGAACCCAATCTCAGCACCTGACCATAGACTGCATGTTGCAAGTCTGTACCTCAGCCACCATCCATTTGACTCGCAAACCTCTTCCAAATTTCTCCCAACTGGTGATAACATCTCCCCTGCCCCATCAAGTCAGTGACTACCCGCCCACTCCCAAACAATAAGCAAGACCTGGCTCAATGACAACTCCTACCTGCATGGCTGGCAGTTGTAGGTTCCAAGATCACGGACTACTGATCAATTGTCCTCTCCTCAATTCACTTTGTCAGCCCTGCTCATACCAGCCATGTTCCCCTTCCTCTTTCCTTCTACCCTTCAATACAACTGCACAACTAGTTTAGAATGTGTTCCTTTGTGCGATGCCTGAAATGTTTTTGAATTCATCAGCAGTGGACCCACCATTAACAAGGTGGTCGGTGTGCCCATCAGCAGTGGACCCACCATTAACAAGGTGGTCGGTGTGCCCATCAGCAGTGGACCCACCATTAACAAGGTGGTCGGTGTGCCCATCAGCAGTGGACCCACCATTAACAAGGTGGTCGGTGTGCCCATCAGCAGTGGACCCACCATTAACAAGGTGGTCGGTGTGCCCATCAGCAGTGGACCCACCATTAACAAGGTGGTCGGCGTGCCCATCAGCAGTGGACCCACCATTAACAAGGTGGTCGGCGTGCCCATCCGCAGTGGACCCACCATTAACAAGGTGGTCGGTGTGCCCATCAGCAGTGGACCCACCATTAACAAGGTGGTCGGCGTGCCCATCAGCAATATATTAACACTTCAGTAAAGATTGAACAAACTTTAAAGGGACATTGATTTCATGAAAATGCACTTTGAAATCTCATTGCTTTGTAAGCAGTAACACAAACCCTTGCATAATACCTTTCTGCTGTTAATGTGGAAGAGAAAACATTTCTTCTCATCTGGCAATACATATTGTGGTAGGCACTAACTGAAGGACAAAGTAATCCATAGGACAGCCTTGTTATACATATAAATTGTGCTGCTTTTGTACATTGGGATAGAAACAGTTCTGGCACTTCTTGGCAATGTTTATAGATGGCTTAACGCACTGCCTAAGATGTCTTCGAAAATTAATATGCACGTATTATTAATATGCACTGTCAAGTGGAACTACTTAATTAGCAGGTATCCATTTTCATTTAGGCGGGGAAGCGGGGAAGCGGGGAAATAAAATAATCACAGGACTTTCCCAAGGTAACCAATAACCTTCTCATCACAATCGTTAACACTCTCAATATTCCTCTTTATCACAGAACAGTACAGTTGTAGGTAAACGACAAAAGGAAATAAGAGGCCAAAGAAATACTTTGTTCAGCTTGCATATTAATTCATTGTAATTGTTAACACTTAGAAAAGTAATATCACTTTGAAATACTATTCCATTCATACCGCTTTCCATTATTCCACAGGCATGGCATGTAAAACAATTCTCATTATCAGGCATTTCATCCCTTGCAAAGGATGCTGCTGTCTTTGGCTCTGCAAATAAAAAGAAATCCACTTCCATAGAGAAACATTTGAACAGAACAGTAGATTTCCTCTTTAAATTTAAAGCAGCAAACTCTTCGAAAATTCAGAAATTGGTAACATTTTTCACAGTCAATTCTACTATTTCTAATTACAATCATATTATTACACAGAATGTTACATTGTAATTAATACAGTAATATCAATTGCTAACCATAGTATAAATGAAAGCCCTACTCCATTAATTAAGAGAGGTCTGTTTCTCTTTTGTGGTTAATCTCTTTGTTGGGAATATTACCAATCAACATAATGGGTTGAATGTTAATGAAATTAAAAATGTTATTTAAGTGAAAGTAAGTAAGGTGGAATCAATTCTTCATGTAACATGTACATGTGTTTGGATCTGTGTCTGCATTGAATCCTACAGCAATTGAAAAAGAAGCTCTGAATATATATAATATCAATACTGACCAGAGATGACATCTTCTGTGTGGACTGACATAAGAATCTTATCTGAAGTTCTTGAATCAGATTGGAAAAAAATATGATTAATTCGAATAACATGGGCACATTTTTAAAATCTCGAAATTTATCCTCAGCCACATCTGGCTAGCACTCTCTCACTTTTTCATTCCAGCGGGTGTATGGGAATTACCTGCAGATTGGAGCTGTGTTATCTCACCATTTCTGTTGTTGTGTCCCCAACCTAACCTTTCTGGCAATCCACTGCTGCTTAACAAGGAAATAACAGATCTGAGAATTGGCAGGCCAGCAAATCGGATCTGGATTATCAAGGAGTGGGGAGCTCTGAAGCCGGCAGAGCAAACGTTGGAGTCAGGTTGTTACTGCAAGTCACTGGGCCCTGGACAATGTCTGCACAGGTCATCTTTGATGGTCCTTTGTACTGAAGAAGTATTCCAACATGCATGGCTTCAGTTCCCATGCAGATGTCTCTGAGCGAAGAAACTTTTGGCTACGACATGCTTTCAGGCATAAAGAAGTGGTGTTAAAATGCAAAGTATGGATAAATAAGATTTAGTCAACGTTCTTTCAGTCAGCTGTGCTGTTGCTCCATCTACAGTGCAATCGCGTAGCAGTCAAACTTCAATGATGTTAATGGCTGGTGTGTTATTTTGGAACTAAAAGCAAGAAGAAAAGTAAAATTAAAATCTGAGCACAATGTCAAAATTTGTAGAGCCAAATCATCATCAGTCAACATTACTTGACATTGCTGGTAGGATAGCAACAAATCTTTAAGTCTTCTATTAAATATTTTTGAGTGAAGATGTGAACATTTTAGAAAATGGCCAATAGCCTGCATACAAAACCTGTGAAAGGCAGTTTCACTCAACAGGGTTTAATTTTCAAGTGTGGAAATAAGATTTCAATGAAAGTTCGATTCACCAACAGAAGGATGGCAGCACAGGCAAAAGGTAAACACGTACCTCCAGATTCAGGAAGTTTCTTCCCAGCTGTTATCAGGCAACTGAATGAATGAATGAATGAATGAATGAATGAATTAATTAATTATTGGCCAAGTATGTTCACATACAAGGAATTTGTTTTAATGCTCCGCTCGCAAGTAACAACACGACATACAGTAAACAATTAAGAATAAAACATAAAACATTAAAACATTAAGAAAAAAACATTATATTTTAACATGTGAATGAAATAAAATACCAGAGCAGAAGGAGGCTACAGACTTTTGGTTATTGAGTAGAGCTATTGCTCGTGACAAAAAGCTGTTTTTATGTCTGGCTGTGTCGGCTTTGACAGTCCGGAGTCGCCTTCCAGAGGGAAGTGCTTCAAAGTGTTTGTGGCCAGGGTGAGAGGGGTCAGAGATGATCTTACCCGCTCGCTTCCTGGCCCTTGCAGTGTACAGTTCGTCAATGGGGGAAGGTTGCAGCCAACAACCTTCTCAGCTGATCGAACGATTCGCTGCAGCCTTCGGATGTCGTGCTTGGTGGCTGAGCCAAACCAGGCCATGATGGAGAAGGTGAGGACAGACTCTACGATGGCAGTATAGAATTGGACCATCCTACCACAACCAGAGAGCAGTGCTGAACTACTATCTACCTCATTGATGACCCTCAGGCTATCTTTGATTGGATTTTACTGGCTTTACCTTGTACTAAACATTATTTAAATTATTCCCTTTATCATGTATCTGTACACTGTAGATGGCTCGATTGTAATCATGGATTGTCTTTCCGCTGACTGGTTAGCAAGCAACAAAAGCTTTTCACTGTACCTCAGTATACGCAACAATAAACTGAACTGAACTGATGTACAGAAGGATGGCAGCATGTTCCTCAGGAGATCCCTCTCACCCTCTCTACCATTCGCCACTGTGCTCCCCCAATGAATATATGATGTTCCTCTCTCTTTCGTCTCTTCTTCAATTGCATGGTACCTACTGAATTTAGTTTGCAAAACAATTCTCTCTGAAACTTTAGTGAAATTAAAGTACATTCATAAAATTGACTATTGAAATGTCACCTATTTGGCTCATTTCCGCATTCCAGAGGTGATAAGGCAGAAAGAATGAGAGTCATACAGCACTGTGTTGTATTTTCTTACAACATAGAAATAAGCCCTTTGGCCACTCGTCCATGCCAACCAAAATGCTTTATCTCAGCTCAGCCCATTTGCCCAATTTGGTCCATAACTCTCCAAATATTTCCTATCCATGTATCTGTCAAATGTCTGTAAAATGTTGTCATTGTACCTGCCTCAACTACTTTTTCTGCCTGCCTGTTCCCCAAATGCACCACTCTTTATGTGAACAAAGTCGCTCCTTTTTGTCAACATGATTTCCTTCTTCAGTATCCTCCTCAATCCCCTATACACCTACACACTTGATCTCACCTTCATTTCTCTTGTCATCCAGAGTTCCTTTCTCCTACCTGCCTTGCCCACCAACACAAACATGCATACCTTGAACTCTTAATACTCTCACACGCATACCTGATCTTTCTTGATTGGTAAGGATGTCAAGGGTTATGGGGAGAAGGCAGAAATTCGGTTGAGTTCAGTTCAGGTTAGTTCAGTTTAGTTTATTGTCACGTGTACCGAGGCACAGTGAAAACCTTTTCACCAAGTCAAGTCAACTTTATTTGTCACATACACATACAAGATGTACAGTGAAATGAAAGTGGCAATGCCTGCGGGATTGTGCAAAACAGCAGAGCAACACAACAGAACAGAACCAGTATTAACATTAAAAAAAGACACAACATTAATTACTCCCTGGTGAGATCAGAGTTTACAGTCCTGATGGCCTGTGGGAAGAAACTCACTCATCCTCCCTGTTTTCACAGCGTGACAGCGGAGGCGCTTGCCTGACCGTAGCAGCTGGAACAGTCCGTTGCTGGGGTGGTAGGGGTCCTTCATTATCTTGCTGGCTCTGGATCTGCACCTCCTGGTGTATAGGTCCTACAGGGGGGTGAGTGTAGTTCCCACTGTGCGTTCGGCCGATGTTTCCGGTCAGGATGCTTTCTACAGCACCAGAGTAGAAGGATTGAAGGATCCTCAGGGAGACTCTGAATTTCCTCAGCTGCCTGAGGTGGTAAAGGCGCTGCCTTGCCTTTCTCACCGCTGCGGTAGTGTGTGTTGTCCATGTCAGATCCTCTGTGATGTGGACTCCCAAGTATTTAAAGCTGCTCACCCTATCCACAGTAGTCCCATTCATCCCCAGTGGTGTGTACGTCCTCGGTTGTTGTGCCCTTCTAAAGTCCACAATCAGCTCCTTAGTTTTAGTGACAATCAAGAGGAGGCTGTTGCTCTGACACCAGAGTGCCAGGTCAGCCACCTCCTCCAGGTAGGCCTTCTCATTGTTATCGGAGATCAGGCCCACCACCACAGTGTCATCAGCAAACTTGATGATGGAGTTGGAGCTGAACCCGGCCACACAGTTATGTCTGTCCAGGGAATACAGTGGGGAGCTGCGAACGCACCCCTGGGGGGATCCTGTGTTCAGGGTGAGGGGGTTGGAGGTATGTCTCCCCATCTTGACCACCTGGGGCCTGGCAGTGAGAAAGTCCAGGACCCAGGCACACAAGGGAGTCTTGCATGCTAACCAGTCAGCAGAAAGAGAAAATATGATTACAATCGAGCCATTTACAGTGTATAGATACATGATAAGGGAATGTTTAAGAAAGAACTGCAGATGCCGGAAAAATCCAACGGAAAGATCCCACCACTGGCCACATCTTCCCAACTCCTCCCCTTTCTGCTTTCCGCAGAGACCATTCCCTCCGTAACTCCCTGGTCAATTCGTCCCTTCCCACCCAAACCACTACCTCCTCGGGTACTTTCCCTTGCAACCACAGGAAATGCTACACATGTTGCTTTACCTCCCCCCTCGACTCCATCCAAGGACCCAAGCAGTCTTTCCAGAGGCAGAGGTTCAACTGCACCTCCTCCAACCTTATCTACTGCATCCGCTGTTCCAGGTGTCAACTCCTCTGCATCGGCGAGACCAAGCGTAGGCTTGGCGATCGCTTTGCCCAACACCTCCGCTCAGTTCGCACAAACCAACCTGATCTCCCGGTGGCTCAGCACTTCAACTCCCCTTCCCATTCTGAATCCGACCTTTCTGTCCTGGGCCTCCTCCATTGCCAGAGTGAGAGGCCCAGCACACATTGGAGGAACAGCACCTCATATTTCGCTTGGGCAGTTTACACCCCACCGTATGAACAATGACTTCTCCAATTTCAGATAATCCTTGCTTTCTTCCTCCTTCCCCTCCCCCTTCCCAGCTCTCCCACAAGCCTACTGTCTCCGCCTCTTCCTTTATTTTTCCCTCCCCCCCGGTCTCGACCCGAAACATCGCCTATTTCTTCTCTCCATAGATGCTGCCTCACCCGCTGAGTTTCTCCAGCATTTTTGTGTACCATGATAAGGGAATAATGTTTTTGTGCAAGGTAAAGTCCGATCAAGGATAGTCACAGGGTCACCAATGAGGTAGATAGTAGTTCAGCACTAATTAAAGTTAAAGTAAGAAATGTTGCAGTAGGAATAGAGATTTAAGAATGTGGAACGATTGTAATATGTGTTTGTAGATCTGCTTCTGTGGCTAGCATGCAAATAGTCGCCTAGGCGACATCTTGGAATCATGACAGAGGTCCGAAAGCCGTTGGAGAGGTCGCTGAGGGAGGAGCTACAACCGAGCGGTAGGACTTAAAAAGGAGCCCAAATCGGCAACGTTCCACTTCAAAAACAAGTGGGTTTGAGGAAGCCGCTGATTGGTGGACGCAGATAAGAGAGAGCAGCTGATTGGGAGTCAGATCCCTGCTGATTGTACTGTATTGTATCAGTTTGTTTTGTATTGTAGCAGTTTGTTTTGTATTGTAGCAGTTTGTTTTATATTCTATCCAGGGTAAGGGGAGTATGACGGCCAGGGCAGTTTACTGTTCTGGATGTCAGATGTGGGAAGTCATGGAGTCTGATAGCCCTCCAGACGTCCACATCTGCGCCAGGTGTATCGAGATGGGGCTCCTAATGGACCGTATTAGGAACCTGGAGCAGCAGCTCGATAATCTCCGTCTGGTCAGGGAGAGCGAGGAAGTCATTGAGAGGAGTTACAGGGATGTGGTCACTCCAACACCACAGGAGGCAGGCAAGTGGATCACGGTTGGGAGAGGCAAGGGGCACAGGCAGGGACTAGAGAGTACCCCGGTGGCTGTACACCTTGACAATAAGTACTCCTGTTTGAGCACTGTTGGGGGGGACAGCCTACCTGGGGGTAGCGACAGCGGCCGGGCCTCCGGTATAGAGACCGGTCCTGTTGCTCAGAAGGGTAAGGAAAAGAAGAGGAGGGCAATATTAATAGGGGACTCTATAGTTAGGGGGTCAGACAGGCGATTCTGTGGACGCAGTCGGGAGACCCGGATGGTAGTTTGCCTCCCTGGTGCCAGGGTCTGTGATGTGTCCCAACGTGTCCAAGACATCCTGAAAGGGCAGGGAGAGGAGCCCGAGGTCGTGATACATATAGGTACCAATGACATAGGTAAAAAAAGAGAAGAGGTCCTGAAAGGAGAATTTAGGGAGTTAGGAGGGGAGTTAAAGAGAAGGACAGCAAAGGTAACAATCTCGGGATTACTGCCTGTACCACGCGACAGTGAGAGTAGGAATGGAGCGAGGTGGAGGATAAATGCGTGGCTGAAGGACTGGTGCAGAAGGCAGGGATTCAAATTTCTGGATCATTGGGACTTCTTTTGTGGAAGGTTCGACCTGTACAAAAAGGATGGGTTGCACTTGAACCTGAGGGGGACCGATATCCTGGCGGGGAGATCTGCAAAGGCTACTGGGGAGACTTTAAACTAGAATGGTTGGGGGGAGGGACTCAAATAGAGAATGCTATTAGACAGTGTGTGAGGCAGGAGGCAGAGAAGGAAAGCACTCAGACCCAACATGTAGGGGGGAAAGAAGAAAACAATAATAAACAGAGAATAAGAGGTGGTGGGGTTCTTAAATGGGTGAGCAGAGAAACAGAGGGGTGTAAAATGCGGGCGGAAGCAATAGGTAGCAAGGTGAAAGGTAAAAGTGGCAGGCAGACAAATCCAGGACAAAAATCAAAAAGAGCCACTTTTCAACATAATTGTATAAGGGGTAAGAGCGTTGTAAAAACAAGTCTGAAGGCTTTGTGTCTCAATGCAAGGAGCATTCGTAATAAGGTGGATGAGTTGAACGTGCAGATAGCAATTAATGATTATGATATAGTTGGGATCACGGAGACATGGCTCCAAGGTGACCAAGGCTGGGAGCTGAACATCCAGGGATATTCAATATTCAGGAGGGATAGAGAGAAAGGAAAAGGAGGTGGGGTGGCGTTGCTGGTTAGAGAGGAGATTAACGCAGTGGAAAGGAAGGACATTAGCTTGGAGGATGTGGAATCGGTATGGGTAGAGCTGCAAAACACTAAGGGGCAGAAAACGCTGGTGGGCGTTGTGTACAGGCCACCTAGCAGTAGTAGTGAAGTTGGGGATGGCATCAAACAGGAAATTAGAAATGCGTGCAACAAAGGCAAAACAGTTATAATGGGTGACTTCAATCTACATATAGATTGGGTGAATCAAATTGGCAGGGGTGCTGAGGAAGAGGATTTCTTGGAATGTATGAGGGATAGTTATCTAAACCAACATGTAGAGGAACCAACGAGAGAGCAGGCTATTCTAGACTGGGTATTGAGTAATGAGGAAGGGTTAGTTAGCAGACTTGTTGTGCGTGCCCCCTTGGGCAAGAGTGATCATAATATGGTTGAGTTCTTCATTAGGATGGAGAGTGACATTGTTAATTCAGAAACAACGGTTCTGAACTTAAAGAAAGGTAACTTTGAGGGTATGAGACGTGAATTGGCCAAGATTGACTGGCAATTAGTTCTAAAAGGGTTGACGGTGGATATGCAATGGAAGGCATTTAAAGACTGCATGGATGAACTACAAAAATTGTTCATCCCAGTTTGGCAAAAGAATAAATCAAGGAAGGTAGTGCATCCGTGGATAACAAGGGAAATCAGGGATAGTATCAAAGCAAAAGATGATGCGTACAAATTAGCCAGAAAAAGCAGCATACCAGAGGACTGGGAGAAATTCAGAGACCAGCAGAGGAGGACAAAGGGCTTAATTAGGAAAGGGAAAATAGATTATGAAAGGAAACTGGCAGGGAACATAAAAACTGACTGCAAAAGTTTTTATAGATATGTGAAGAGAAAGAGATTAGTTAAATCAAATGTAGGTCCCTTGCAGTCAGGAACAGGTGAATTGATCATGGGGAACAAGGCTATGGCAGACCAATTGAATAACTACTTTGGTTCCGTCTTCACTAAGGAAGACATAAATAATCTGCCGGAAATAGCAGGGGGCCGCGGGTCAAAGGAGATGGAGGAACTGAGTGAAATCCAGGTTAGTCGGGAAGTGGTGTTGGGTAAATTGAATGGATTAAAGGCCGATAAATCACCAGGGCCAGATAGGCTGCATCCCAGAGTACTTAAGGAAGTAGCTCCAGAAATAGTGGATGCATTAGTGATAATTTTTCAAAACTCTTTAGATTCTGGAGTAGTTCCTGAGGATTGGAGGGTAGCAAACGTAACCCCACTTTTTAAGAAGGGAGGGAGAGAGAAAACGGGGAATTACAGACCAGTTAGTCTAACATCGGTAGTGGGGAAACTGCTAGAGTCAGTTATTAAAGATGGGATAGCAGCACATTTGGAAAGTGGTGAAATCATTGGACAAAGTCAGCATGGATTTACGAAAGGTAAATCGTGTCTGACGAATCTTATAGAATTTTTCGAGGATGTAACTAGTAGAGTGGATAGGGGAGAACCAGTGGATGTGTTGTATCTGGACTTTCAGAAGGCTTTCGACAAGGTACCACATAAGAGATTAGGATACAAACTTAAATCACACGGTATTGGGGGTTCAGTATTGATGTGGATAGAGAACTGGCTGGCAAACAGGAAGCAAAGAGTAGGAGTAAACGGGTCCTTTTCACAATGGCAGGCAGTGACTAGTGGGGTACCACAAGGCTCAGTGCTGGGACCCCAGCTATTTACAATTTATATTAATGATCTGGACGAGGGAATTGAAAGCAACATCTCCAAGTTTGCGGATGACACTAAGCTGGGGGGCAGTGTTAGCTGTGAGGAGGATGCTAGGAGACTGCAAGGTGACTTGGATAGGCTGGGTGAGTGGGCAAATGTTTGGCAGATGCAGTATAATGTGGATAAATGTGAGGTTATCCACTTTGGTAGCAAAAACGGGAAGGCAGACTATTATCTAAATGGTGGCCGATTAGGAAATGGGGAGATGCAGCGAGACCTGGGTGTCATGGTACACCAGTCATTGAAAGTAGGCATGCAGGTGCAGCAGGCAGTGAAGAAAGCGAATGGTATGTTGGCCTTCATAGCAAGAGGATTTGAGTATAGGAGCAGTGAGGTTCTACTGCAGTTGTACAGGGTCTTGGTGAGACCACACCTGGAGTATTGCGTACAGTTTTGGTCTCCAAATCTGAGGAAGGACATTATAGCCATAGAGGGAGTGCAGAGAAGGTTCACCAGACTGATTCCTGGGATGTCAGGACTTTCATATGAAGAAAGACTGGATAGACTTGGCTTATACTCGCTAGAATTTAGGAGATTGAGAGGGGATCTTATAGAAACGTACAAGATTCTTATGGGGTTGGACAGGCTAGATGCAGGAAGATTGTTCCCGATGTTGGGGAAGTCCAGGACAAGGGGTCACAGCTTAAGGATAAGGGGAAAATCCTTTAAGACCGAGATGAGGAAAAACTTTTTCACACAGAGAGTGGTGAATCTCTGGAACTCTCTGCCACAGAGGGTAGTTGAGGCCAGTTCATTGGCTATATTTAAGAGGGAATTAGATGTGGCCCTTGTGGCTAAAGGGATCAGGGGGTATGGAGAGAAGGCAGGTACGGGATACTGAGTTGGATGATCAGCCATGATCGTATTGAATGGCGGTGCAGGCTCGAAGGGCTGAATGGCCTACTCCTGCACCTAATTTCTATGTATCTATGTATCTATGTCAATGGGATTGAGAGGGAAAGATACAATACAATACAATACAATACAATTTATTTGTCATTTGGACCCCATTGAGGTCCAAACGAAATGTCGTTTCTGCAGCCATACATTACAAAACGAAAAAGACCCGAGACACAACACAATTTACACATACATCCATCATAGATCAGCCATGATTGAATGGCGGAGCAGAATTGATGGGCTGAATGGCCTCATTCTGCTTCCAGAACTTATGAACTATCACACTTTTAAAGACTTCCAGAAGTCTCTTTGGCCACAAACAAGTTCCTCCAATAAACTTATTCAAGCTCTATCAAAGCAAGCCTTGTCCCAATTTAGGATTTTAGACCAGCCCTGACATCATATCTAATTTTTTTAAAGCTAATAGAACTGTGGTTGCTGAATTTAAAGCTAATAGAACTGTGGTTGTTGAATGCCTGCCCAGTGACACTTCAGTCACTTGCTCTGCCCAATCCCCTAAGAGTAGGTCAAGGTTTGCTCTCTTCTGTAGGCTATGGTAAAAAGGACAGAATTGGCATCTAAACATTCCTAGATATAGAATTTTTATGCCTGATAGGGGTGTGGTTAGTGTTTTGTTAAAAAGCAATTGGCATTGCAGTATTGATTGAGGAATCCTTCGTAGTAGTGAGGGAGAGTATTGTGTAGCGTCGTTACAAATTCCTGCCATCAGTGGCACTCTAGATCTGCCCACTGCCTGTGCGTACGACTCGAGAGGCTGTGGGAAGGGGGGGGGGTGGTGATTAAAATGCAGGTTTTTATTGGTTGTCAAAGAGGGATTTGCTCGTACGACAAGCTTATGAAGAAATTTTGTTCTGTGATCCCATTCGCGATTAAAAAAAAACGTTGTTTAACTATTGAATCGCTGGATGAAAGTCGGGCCCAACTTCAACGCCTTCAAAATCACGGATCGCAAGTTCAGGACAAAACAAAAGGTTGTACTATAGGACGTTTATTTAACACCTTATCTAGTTTTTGGTGTAATTTCATTTTAATCTGATGGTGCGAAATATGTTATTTAGGCCCGATATCGGCTGTGTCTGTGAGTGTGAGCAAAATCATGGTGGCGGCCTCAATCCGATCTCTGTATCATAATCCACAAACATCCACTCTCAAGATAATCAAATTCATTATATTTTGCACAAGCATGTCATAAGAACATCTAAATTATCTATATTTTGTGTTATTGGCTATCCATGATCAATATTTTCATACTAAATATCTGACTAAAAAATTCCACAGTACATAGTTTTTAGTCAGATATTTAGTATGAAAATATTGATCAACACAAAATATAGATAATTTAGATGTTCATGACATAATTGTGCAAAAAATAATGATTTTGATTATCTTGAGGGTGGATGTTTGTGGATTTTGAACACATGTCTGTGTAAAACGACCCTTGCCTGCTGTGGTGTTATAAACCAACAGAGTAAAATTTATGGGAATTGAACATTCAATTCCTTCGATTTGGCATAGAAATGCATGACAAAGTGAGATTTAAAAATCATGTTATATTGTGAATTCTTGTGTGAATGGGATCAGTTTGTTATTTGGATACTTTGGCTGTTTAAACATTTATTTTTAGCCTTTTCTTAAGAAATGGATAGATGTTTAGATCTAGTAATTGAATTTAGATGAATTTAATTGATTTTATAACACTGATGATTTGAATTTTTGTTGGGAATTTACTATTTGTTTTAACGTTTAACTTGTGTTAGGCATTTTGTTGAACAAAATCATTTCTACTTTTTTTTCTAAAACGGCAAACTTGTTTCTACTTAATGCTGTTCAGTGTTTTTTTTTTTACATTTTAAACAGATGCCTCCGAAAAAGAAATGCAAAATTGTCAATCCAAATGCCCAGCCTGGCATAGTTGGAGGTCACCTTGAAGTAAATTTCTCTGTCATGCCCGAGTCTAAGAGGGATATTAAAAATGGACTTGTATACCTCGTTTGGAAAAAGTCGGTCTGAATGGGAAAGTAGTGGGCAGAAAAGCATGTCATGCATGGTTTGAAAAGCAAAAACTTGTAGTTTACAATGCCAACATTGAAAAGTTGAGGAAAAACAAGGTGTACAGAGTTGCTTATTGGTTGCACTGAGAATTATGATGATGCTACTGATTATGATATGCCAATGTACCAGCTAGCAACTGATCTTCTCCATGAAGACTTGGTCTTTTGCTAGAAATTGTAATTTCTTTACCTGTCTGTTACGGACTTACAGCATATAATACAATAATATTAAAGTTCTGATCTTGAAAATATCACATTTTTTAATTTTCAAGGCAGTCTGGGTGTTTATTACTATTTCTGTCACAACGGTTAATTTTGCAATTAGCTACTTAATGAGGTAATTAACTAATTATATATTTTAATTTCATTGGGATGAGTTGTACAGGTTGATAGCCACAGGGAAGAAGGATCTCCTGTGGTGTTCTGTCCTGCATCTTGGTGGAACCTGTCTGTTGCTGAAGGTACTCCTCTGGTTGACCAGTGTGTCATGGAGAGGGTGAGCTGTATTGTCCAAGATCCTCCACAGTTTGAGGAGCATCCTCCCTCCAAGACCACCTCCTGTGAATCCAACTCCACCCCCAGGACGGAGCCAGCATACCTGATGAGTTTGTTAATCCTATTGGCGTCCACGGCTTTGCTCGGCTGCCCCAGCACATGACAGCGAAGTATGTACCTTTCACATAGTAATTTCTTTGGATAGTGCAAACTTCCAATCTCTAACCAAGGACCTAAAATGTAACTAGAATGAAAGTCCAGTCGATTGTTATACCAAATTCTATTTTTTGCCATAATTAAGATTTTGTTGTTGTCAAGTGACACCTTCATCATGTCGTATCATGTAACTTCTTTGATATTAACTTTGATACAATTTAAGTGCGGACGATTTAAAACCAAAGTAAAATAAAATTAAGGCATAATCCCACTGATTTTGAATTTCGATCTTTAAGATAAGATCAAATACATGTGAAATTAATGATGTCTCTTTCATGTTTTTCAACCAGCTGTTGTAGGGCTCACCTTACTGCGCAGTAATCCACCTGTTGGACGCTCTGGGGTGCTGTGTTCTGATGAGGGCTTGGCCTTTTCCTTATTGTTGTTTGAGTCATTGTCTTTAATGATGTCATACTGTCTGCAGAAGAGCGCGATGACAGCTGAAAGAGACCAGAGGAAAATATTTTTACTGAAATGCTAAGATTCACCAGGCGGCACGGTGGCACAGCGGTAGAGTTGCTGCCTTACAACGCCAGTGGCCGGGTTTGATCCTGACTATGGGGGCTTGTCTGCATGGTTTGTACGTTCTCCACGTGACCTGCGTGGGTTTCCCTGAGATCTTCGGTTTCCTCACACTCCAAAGACGTACAGATTTGTAGGTTACTTGGCCTGGTATAAATGTTAATTGTCCCTAGTGTGTGTAGGATGGTGTTAATGTGCGGTGATCGCTGGTTGGTGTGGACCTGGTGGGCCGAAGGGTCTGTTTTTGGGCTGTATCTCTAAACAAAACTAAACCAAATTAAACCTTGGAGAAGTTGCTCTTTAATTATAGTTTAGTTTAGAGATACAGCATGAAAACAGGTCCTTTGGGCCACCAACTACACTCTGTATCTCTACACTAAACTAAACTAAATGTCATTCTGGGTTTTATTAAGCAAAAATGTTGACTCATGAAAAGAGATGGCTAGAACAGAATAACCATGCGTGCTTTGCAAGAATTACCACTTCTGGGTACATGTGACAAACTAACCTTGTGGATGGGGATTGACATTTTTCAACAGTGTGGTTATAGATTTTCTTATGGCTGCTGCAATTGATTGCAGTGGTGTGGTTTCTCAATTCTGTATCCACTGTGATTAAAAATTGTTCTTTGTATGTATAAATTTTAACTGTTTATGAAAGCCCAGCTCACTTAAGCATTTTAATGGTTATCTTCTACTGGTACTGAAGGGCAAAATCTTTGGGAGGTTGATGGAGAGTGGGTGTTAATATGGGGTCAATAAAGTGGGTAAGGGTAGGAGTGTAAAAATGGGTGCTCAATAGCTGGCATGGACACAATAGGCCGAAGAGCCTTTTCTGTGCATTATCTTTCTTTGACTCTGTGACAAACTTGTCAATACTTTGTTAAATTCCTCAAGATATACCTAATGTAATTGGAAAACAAACGACTATTTAGAGATGGCATAGGTATAGTGGGATCTGATCTCCACTTACTTATTTCATCCAACTTAATGAGATGCTACCAAGACCACTGGAACTACCTGTGACATCAGAATGTTAAACAAGGACTAGGGATTGACATTGTGTTACTTCACAGAACCACTGCAAAGACAGACAATTGATCACACTGCAGTAGACTTTAGTCCAGGGGAGCAATCCAGTGATTTGGTGCCACAGCAGAGGTGTGGCAAAGGTTTCTGCAAAACTGGTTTACGGTCCTGCTAACTCTGTAGTGAAATGAAAATAGCTTTGGAATCATTAACTATCCACTTTTCAATTTCTGTAGCATTTCAAATATTGGTTTCTGTGGCAATTCTCAACAAGGTAAAGCGGGAAGAGTCTTTGATGTAAGAGAACACTCCCCCATCCCTCTGCCCATCTCCCGCAAAAATCATCTACACTGAGTCTAAGAGGTTTTGAGGAAAGTTCCATGAATCTCCACTGTTATTTGCTTTGGTTTATCAAATTCTAACATTTTGTTTTGTGCCTACTGAACTTCAACTTTACTGAACAAGATCTACATTTTGACAACTCTTTGCAAAAAGAAGCAAGTAACCTTGGTCACCAGATGAGTTCTTGTGTTATTTCAGGCAAGATCACTTGCTTCAACTCGGCACTGCCTGCTTAACAGCTTTAGCCTGAGTGAATTAACATAGAAACATAGATAGAAACATAGAAACTAGGTGTAGGAGGAGGCCATTCGGCCCTTCGAGCCAGCATCGCCATTCATTGTGATCATGGCTGATCGTCCCCTATCAATAATCCTTGCCTGCCTTCTCCCCATATCCCTTGACTCCACTAGCCCCAAGAGCTCTATCTAACTTTCTCTTAAATCCATCCAGTGACTTGGCCTCCACTGCCCTCTGTGGCAGGGAATTCCATAAATTCACAACTCTCTGGGTGAAAACGATTTTTCTCACCTCAGTCTTAAATGACCTCCCCTTTATTTTAAGACTGTGGCCCCTGGTTCTGGACTCGACCAACATTGGGAACATTTTTCCTGCATCTAGCTTATCCAGTCCTTTTATAATTGTATATGTTTCTATAAGATACCCCCTCATCCTTCTAAACTCCAGTGAATACAAGCCTAGTCTTTTCAATCTTTCCTCATATGACAGTCCCGCCATCCCAGGGATCAATCTCGTGAACCTACGCTGCACTGCTTCAATCACAAGGATGTCCTTCCTCAAATTAGGAGACCGAAACTGTACACAATACTCCAGATGTGGTCTCACCAGAGCCCTAATGCAGAGGATGGAGGTACAAAAGAGCTCCTGAACATTTTGGACAACTTTGGACTTAATCAGCACGTAACAGAGCCAACTCACAATAGGGGGCATATATTGGATCTGATTATCTCCAAGGATCTCGACATTTCTGATGTTATGGTGACTGATGTTGCTCTTTCCGATCACCACTGTGTATTTTTTTAAACGACCATCTCTGCTAGCAGTATCAGAAAGGAACCAGAGGTGATCGAAAGGCGCTGTATCAATGAAAACACCAGCGCATTGTTTACTCAGGCCTATACACCACCACCAACTCTGCCCTCGGCCTCTGTCGATGACCTTGTGGATGGTTTTAGCTCCAATGTTATGACTCTTATGGATGCTATTGCACCACTAAAGACCAAGGTTTTATCTGGAAGGAAAAAGTCACCATGGAGAAATGCCACAGCAGTGAGATCCCAAAGAACAAAGTGTAGACAGACCGAACGTAGGTGGCGAAAAACCAAACTACAGGTCCACTACGACATCTACAAAGACAACCTCCGTATCTATAATCAGGAATTGAAAGGGGCAAGGCAGTCCTTTTTCTCAGAGGTTATTAACAAAAATAATAATTCCCGCACCCTGTTTGCCGTTGTCGATAGACTAACAAACCCCTCATCATCAGTCCCTCCTGAGCTCCTGTCCAGCAAGTCATGCAATGACTTTGCAGATTTCTTCACCGATAAAATTCTGAAGATAAGATAAACAATGTCTAGCTCCACCTCAGGGAACATGGCTTTGTCACCTGTGCCTTCAGATTCACTAATGAATCTACAACATTTTAAACTTTTAGATTGTGCATCTCTGACTGAAACTGTCCAACAGCTAAAGTCCACTACCTGCTGTCTTGATCTGCTGCCCACAAGCTTCTTTAAAAATATTTTTAACAGTGTTGCACCAGAAGTACTGAACATAGTAAACACTTCCCTTCAATCGGGGCATTTTCCCGAAGCCTTAAAAACAGCAGTGATCAAGCCCCTATTGAAGAAGCCTAATTTGGATGCCTCAGCTATGAGCAACTACAGGCCCATATCTAATTTAGCATTTTTGGCAAAGATTATTGAAAGGGTAGTTTACCAACAAATTTACTGCTTTATGACCCAAAACAATATTTTTAATGTTTTCCAGTCGGGATTTCGGCCACATCACAGCACTGAGACTGCACTCACTAAGGTCCTAAACAGTGATGCATCAAAAGTTTCAGTTTTGGTACTTTCAGATCTCAGTGCTGCTTTTGATACGGTGGACCACAACATACTGCTTGACAGACTGGAGAAGTGGGTGGGACTCTCTGGTTCTGTGCTGGACTGGTTCAAATCTTACTTGAAAGATCGGGATTATTTTGTTTCCCTTGGTAATTTTGAATCAGAACGTACAAAACTCACATGCGGGGTTCCTCAGGGCTCCATTCTTGGACCCATTTTGTTCAACATTTATATGCTCCCCCTAGCTCAGATCATATAGCATTTTAACATATCCTACCACACTTATGCCGATGACACACAACTACAGTGGCTTGCAAAAGTATTCATACCCCTTGAACTTTTCCACATTTTGTCACGTTACAACCACAAACGTAAATGTACTTTATTGGGATTTTATGTGATAGACCAACACAAAGTGGCGCATAATTGTGAAGTGGAAGGAAAATGATACATGGTTTTCAAATTTTTTTACAAATAAAAAACTGAAAAGTGTTGCGTGCAAAAGTATTCAGCCCCCTTTACTCTGATATCCCTAAATAAAATCCAGTGCAACCAGTTGCCTTCAGAAGTCACCTAACTAGTAAATAGAGTCCACTTGTGTGTAATCTAATCTCAGTATAAATACAGCTGTTCTGTGAAGGCCTCAGAGGTTTGTTAGAGAACATTAGTGAACAAACAGCATCATGAAGCCCAAGGAACACACCAGACAGGTCAGGGATAACGTTATGGAGAAGTTTAAAGCAGGGTTAGGTTATAAAAAAATATCCCAAGCTTTGAACATCTCACGGAGCACTGTTCAATCCATCATCCGAAAATGGAAAGAGTATGGCACAACTGCAAACCTACCAAGACATGGCCATCCACCTAAACTGACAGGCCGGGCAAGGAGAGCATTGATCAGAGAAGCAGCCAAGAGGCCCATGGTAACTCTGGAGGAGCTGCAGAGATCCACAGCTCAGGTGGGAGAATCTGTCCACAGGACAACTATTAGTCGTGCACTCCACAAATCGGGCCTTTATGGAAGAGTGGCAAGAAGAAAGCCATTGTTGAAAAAAAGCCATAAGAAGTCCCGTTTGCAGTTTGCCACAAGCCATGTGGGGGACACAGCAAACATGTGGAGGAAGGTGCTCTGGTCAGATGAGATCAAAATTGAAGTTTTTGGCCTAAATGCAAAACGCTATGTGTGGCGGAAACCTAACACTGCACATCACCCTGAACACACCATCCCCACTGTGAAACATGGTGGTGGCAGCATCATGCTGTGGGGATGCTTTCCTTCTGCAGGGACAGGGAAGCTGGTCAGAGTTGATGGGAAGATGGATGGAGCCAAATACAGGGCAATCTTGGAAGAAAACCTGTTAGAGTCTGGAAAAGACTTGAGACTGGGGCAGAGGTTCACCTTCCAGCAGGACAACGGCCCTAAACATACAGCCAGAGCTACAATGGAATGGTTTAGATCAAAGCATATTCATGTGTTAGAATGGCCCAGTCAAAGTCCAGACCTAAATCCAATTGAGAATCTCTGGCAAGACTTGAAAATTGCTGTTCACAGACGCTCTCCATCCAATCTGACTGAGCTTGAGCTATTTTGCAAAGAAGAATGGGCAAAAATTTCAGTCTCTAGATGTGCAAAGCTGGTAGAGACATACCCCAAAAGACGCAGCTGTAATTGCAGCGAAAGGTGGTTCTACAAAGTATTGACTCAGGGGGGCTGAATACTTTTGCACGCGACACTTTTCAGTTTTTTATTTGTAAAAAAATTTGAAAACCATGTATCATTTTCCTTCCACTTCACAATTATGCACCACTTTGTGTTGGTCTATCACATAAAATCCCAATAAAATACATTTACGTTTGTGGTTGTAACGTGACAAAATGTGGAAAAGTTCAAGGGGTATGAAAACTTTTGCAAGCCACTGTATATATCGCAGTGTCACCACATGACCATAGTCCCCTACACTCACTGAGCCAATGTGTCAAACATATCAATGAGTGGATGAACCAGAACTTCCTCCAGCTCAATGCAAATAAGACAGAAATTATTGTCTTTGGTCCCAAAAAAACAAGGCTAGAGGTGAGTGCTCAACTCGACTCAATTGCACTAAAAACCACAGACAAAGCCAGAAACCTTGGTGTAGTTATGGACTCGGATTTGAATTTTAACAGCCATATAAAGACCATTACCAGATCTGCCTATTACCATCTAAAAAATATTGCAAGAATCAAGGGATTTCTGTCCAAAGAAGACACTGAAAAACTTGTTCATGCATATATTTTTAGTAGGTTAGATTATTGTAATGGCATCTTTACAGGTCTCAATAAAAAATCAATTAAACAACTGCAGCTTATCCAAAATGCCGCTGCCAGAGTCTTGACCAACACCAAGAAAATGGACCACATTACACCTGTCCTTAAATCTTTGCACTGGCTCCCTGTGTGTAAGAGGATAGATTTTAAAATTCTGTTACTGACCTACAAGGCACTGAATGGTCTAGGTCCAAAATACATCTCTGACCTACTTGTTGTATATGAGGCGCCTAGACTCCTCAGGTCTTCAGGGACAGGTTTACTCTGTGTTCCCAGGGTCAGAACTAAAAAGGCTGAAGCAGCATTGGGTTTTTATGCTCCACACCTGTGGAACAAGCTCCCTGAACACCTGAGGTGCACAGACTGTAAGCGCATTTAAATCAGGCCTTAAAACACTGTTGTTTACTAGAGCTTTTCCATAACCTGACATGCAGGTAACCTTGTCTAATTTTAACCCTTTTATGTGCTTTTTAAAATTGTTTTATTGCTTCATTGACGTTGTTTTATTATTCATACATTTGTCGTATTGCTTATTTTGCAATTTTTAATTATTGACTATTTTATTTTTTCTTTCCTGTAAAGCACCTTGAATTGCTGTTTGCACGAATGGTGCTATACAAATAAATTTGCCTTGCCTTGCCTTGCCTATACAACTGAATTCATCATAAAAGCATGTTCTTATTTAGGAGAGGCTTAAGCAAGTTAGAGAGCTTGCCTTGATACAACACAGAAATGTACCTTATGACATACTGCAACAAAAATACACTCTATCATATGAATTCTAACAGTTTCTGCCTGCAATACAAAGCTTCCTCCACGCAAAATCAAATTACACCAAATAATTGGAATGCTTATGCAGCCCTTATAGGGCTAATGAAACTGGATCTCTTAGCTGAGACAGAGAAAATGGGCTGAACAAAACGTTAGGTGCTAAGCCCTTTAACATATTTCAGGGAATTTGTTTTACATACCAATTCAAACAAAATGCTGTCGCTGCTGATGACCTTTTTCTTTAAGAATATTGGAATAATTAGCCCCTGTTAGCACCAAATGTTTCTAACTTTGAAATAGCACAGCATAGGAACAGGCTCTTCAGCGCACAATGTCTGTGTCGAACATGATACCAAGTTGAACTAATCTTCTCTTCCTGTACGTGATCCATATTCCTCTATTCCCTGCATATCCATTTAAAATCATCTCAGTTCGGTTTAGTTTATTGTCACGTGTACCGACGTACAGTGAAAAACTCTGTTGCATGCTAACCAGCCAGCGGAAAGACAATACATGATTACAATCGAGCCATTCGCTGTGTACAGATACCTGATAAAGGAATAACATTTAATGCAAGGTAAAGCCAGTAAAGTCTGACAAAGATAGTCTGAGGGTCCCCGATGAGCTACACAGGATTTCAGGACTGCTCTGTGTTTGCGGTAGGATGGTTCAGTTGCCTGATAACAGCTGGGAAGAAATTGTCCCTGAATCTGGACACCATAAACAGTGAAACGCCACTATCCGGGACTATGAAGGCATGAGAGAGGAGCTAGCCAAGGTAGACTGGTAAGGGATCCTAGCAGGAATGACGGTGGAACAGCAATGGCAGGAATTTCTGGGCATAATCCGGAAGACGCAGGATCATTTAATTCCAAAAAGGAAGAAAGGTTCTAAGGTGAGTAGGAGGCAACCGTGGCTGACAAGAGAAGTTAGGGATAGAATAAAACTAAAAGAAAAGATGTATAACACAGCAAAGAGTAGCCGGAAGCCAGAGGATTGGGAAATTTTCATAGGACAACAGAAGGCAACAAAACGGGCAATACGGGCTGAAAAGATGAAGTATGAAGGGAAGCTGGCCAGGAATATAAAGAAGGACAGTAAAAGCTTCTTTAGATATGTTAAGGGAAAAAGAGTAGCAAAGTCAAATGTGGGTCCCTTGAAGGCAGACACGGTGAAATTATTATGGGTAACAAGGAAATGGCAGAAGAGTTGAACAGGTACTTCGGATCTGTCTTCACTAAGGAAGACACAAACAATCTCTCAGATGTGCTGGAGGACAGAGGATCTAAGGGGGTAGAGGAACTGAAAGAAATTTTCATTAGGCGAGAAATAGTATTGGGTAGGCTAATGGGACTGAAGGATGATAAATCCCCTGGGCCTGTGGTCTGCATCCCAGGGTCCTCAGGGAGGTGGCTCTAGAAATAGTGGACGCATTGGTGATTATTTTCCAATGTTCGATCGATTCAGGATCAGTTCCTGTGGATTGGAGGATAGCTAACGTTATCCCACTTTTCAAGAAAGGAGCGAGAGAGAAAACGGGGAATTACAGACCAGTTAGCCTGACTTCAGTGGTGGGAAAGATGCTGGAGTCAATTATTAAAGAGGTAATAATGGGGCATTTGGATAGCAGTAAAAGGATTAGTCCAAGTCAACATGGATTTATGAAAGGGAAATCATGCTTGACTAATCTTCTGGAATTTTTTGAGGATGTCACAAGTAAAATGGATGAAGGGGTGCCAGTGGATGTAGTGTATCTAGACTTTCAGAAAGCCTTTAATAAGGTCCCGCACGGGAGACTGGTGACTAATATTAGAGCACATGGTATTGGGGGTAGGGTGTTGACATGGGTAGAAAATTGGTTGGCAGACCGGAAGCAAAGAGTAGGAGTGAACGGGTCCTTTTCAGAATGGCAGGCAGTGGCGAGTGGAGTGCCGCAAGGCTCGGTGTTGGGGCCGCAACTGTTTACCATATATATTAATGATTGGGAAGAGGGAATTAATTCAATTCAATTCAATTCAATTCCTTTATTGTCATCTTGCAAGCAACAGTTGTGCAGTGCAAAACGAAAAGACGTTTCCCAGGGAATACCGGAGCATCGCACATGACGTTTAAAACATTTCACACATAATAATAACAACACTAAAACAATCCAGTCCCTGATGGAACAGTATAAGTTAAAATAGATACAAACAACGTTAAAGTACAGTAAGACCAATCATAAACATGTCCGGGGTGGCTGATTTGAGTGGCCAGTGCCAGTTATTGAAGTGGCCAGTGCCAGTTATTATAGTGTCCGTGCCAAGCCGCAGAATCAGGTGACTGTGAGTACAGAGTGGCTGTTTAGCAGCCTCACAGCATATGGCAGGAAGCTGTTTAGCAGTCTTGTAGTCCGGGCAACTGCAACACTTGCAGGTTTGCGGATGACACAAAGCTGGGTGGCAGTGTGAACTGTGAAGAGGATGTTAGGAGGTTGCAGGGTGACCTAGACAGGTTGAGTGAGTGGGCAGATGCGTGGCAGATGCAGTATAATATAGATAAATGTGAGGTTATCCACTTTGGCGGCAAAAATAAGGGGGCAGATTATTATCTCAATGGGGTTAGGTTAGGCAAGGGGGAGGTGCAGCGAGACCTTGGCGTCCTTGTACACCAGTCACTGAAAGTTGGCGTGCAGGTATAGCAGGCTGTGAAGAAAGCTAATGGAATGTTGGCCTTCATAACAAGAGGATTTCAATATAGGAGTAAAGAGGTTCTTCTGCAGTTGTATAGGGCTCTGGTGAGACCATATCTGGAGTATTGTGTACAGTTTTGGTCTCCGAATTTGAGGAAGGACATCCTTGTGATTGAGGCAGTGCAACGTAGGTTCATGAGATTGATCCCTGGGATGGTGGGACTGTCATATGAGGAAAGATTGAAAAGACTAGGCTTGTATTCACTGGAGTTTAGAAGGATGATGGGGGATCTTATAGAAACATATAAAATTATAAAAGGACTGTACAAGCTAGATGCAGGAAAAATGTTCCCAATGTTGGGCGAGTCCAGAACCAGGGGCCACAGTCTTAGAATAATGGGGAAGCTATTTAAGACTGAGGTGAGAAAAACCTTTTTCACCCAGAGAGTTGTGAATTTCCTGCCACAGAGGGCAGTGGAGGCCAAGTCACTGGATGGATTTAAGAGAAAGTTAGATAGAGCTCTAGGGGCTAGTGGAATCAAGGGATATGGGGAGAAGGCAGGCACGGGTTTGGGGACGAACAGCCATGATCACA
This sequence comes from Malacoraja senta, assembly GCA_038087875.1. Taxonomy (NCBI): domain Eukaryota; kingdom Metazoa; phylum Chordata; class Chondrichthyes; order Rajiformes; family Rajidae; genus Malacoraja; species Malacoraja senta. The sequence goes on from JAXLNO010003522.1 coordinate 66,466, forward strand.
ATGAATGGCGGTGCTGGCTCGAATGGCCAAATGGCCTCGTCCTGCACCTATTTTCTATGAAACTCTATTAAACTATCCTATCTGCTTCCACCACCAGCTGTGACAACGTGTTCCAGACACCCACCATTTTCTGTGTAAAAAACTTGTCCCATACATCTCCTTTAAACTTTCCTCTTCTGAACTTAAAGCTATGTCATCTAGTCTTTGACATTTCCATCCTGTGAAAAAAGGTGTAACCAAGGTCATGAACATATTTGTATTAAGTTTTTCAGCTGCTGCTGCGAGTTTCAACCTGGAATGAGAATGGAATTTAAATGCCTTTAACTATTTAATTCCTTTCACCTTGATATTTTGTCATTCTAAAACAGTGGTTCTTAACCTGGGGATTGGGACCCCTATGGGGGTCGTTTGGGGCTTTACTGGGGGCATGAAGGGGTCATAAATAACACATCCATTTGTTGAAGAAGGAACTACAGATGCTGGAAAATCGAAGGTAGACAAAAATGCTGGAGAACTCAGCGGGTGAGGCAGCATCTATGGAGCGAAGGAAATAGGCAACGTTTCGGGCCGAAACCTGTGTCTGAAGAAGGGTTTCGACCCAACAAAACGTTGCCTATTTCCTTCGCTCCATAGATGCTGCCTCACCCGCTGAGTTTCTCCAGCATTTTTGTCTACTATCCATTTGTTGAGCCCATTTTTAGGAACCTAACAAAGGTACTGTACATACCACACACAGTGCTTTGTTTGCGTATGCACGCACATATGCCAAAAAGTTGAAGAACCACTGTTCTAAAAGTACTTCCTCAAGCCTTTGTGTCTTTGTTGAAGTTTCCTATTTTTTTTATTTGAAATCTTATATTATATTATTATATTATATTATTCAAGATATTGCAAAAAAAATGGATTAATGCATTTATTGAGGGTTTACCTCAGCCTCAGATCACCACAAAGTACTTTGTGGCCAGTGATGTACTTCTTTGCAATGCAGTCACAGGAAGCATGGCATACAACCTGTATTCTGTGAAAATGACCAGATATTCATCTTTGTGATGAGGGAGGGAGGGATAAATATTCTGGACATTAGAAATACTGAGGAGGGTTTATGACCACCTGTGAGAGCAAATAGATCTCATTCAACAAAAGGTAGGTCCAAAGGACATTGATCCCTTGATGTTCCTCTGAAGTTTGAGCTTAGATTTTTATGCTCAAGTTCCTTGAGTAAGATTCAAACCAAGAACAGTCCATTGCAGAGGCACATGTGGTATCAGGTAAGCCAATTAAGTCATATTAGATTAGTTTAGTTTAGCGTATTGTCATATATACCAGGGTGCAATGAAATGGCTTCTTCACATGAACCTCACAGAGGAAACGATGTACATACAGTCGTGATAAATACAACAGTAAATACAACGATAAATACAGCAAGTGCAAAAATGCAGAATGTTGCAAGATTGTAGAGCAGTACGAAGTAGTGCATAACAACATTAAAGTAAAATAACAGAATAACCAAATGAGGTAGAGTTAAGGGTAAGTGTATGTGGCAGCAGCTCAGGGAATGCGGTATGAAAGTGGTGATTGTTTCAGGTGTCTGATGACAATGCAATTGATTTTAATGAACATATTAATCTTCCTGATAAATGTGCCTGGAGGACAAAACTGCTCATCAATAGCATTTCAAGGGTGAATTTTAATGTTAATTTACCCGTTGAGCAATAACACTGCTTCGCACTGTAATAATTTTCAAAGACCCACACATAGTTTTGTGAGATGCAAAGGGCTGATGAATTCCATTGCATTATAATTCCTTCACATTGCATTATCATTCCTCTATGCTTCACAACTGAATCAGAATTAAGAAAGTAAAAAAAGATTGTTGTTATGGAAACAATAAATCTATATTAAACTCATGATGTTTCCTATACCTGCATTATATTCTCAAATAGCTTCACCAGCGGCCTTTACAGTTTGAAACAGGGGGACCAATATCCTGGCAGGGAGATTTGCAAAGGCTACTGGGGAGACTTTAAACTAGAACGGTTGGGGAGAGGAACTCAAATAGAGAAAGCTAGTAGACAGTGTGTGAGGCAGGAGGCAGAGGAGGGAAGCACTCAGACCCAACATGTAGGGGAGAAAGAAGAAAAAGATAATAAACAGAGAATAAGAGGTGGTGGGTTTTTAAAATGTGTATATTTTAATGCTAGGAGCATTGTAAGAAAGGTGGATGAGCTTGGAGCCTGGATTGACACCTGGAAGTATGATGTTGTGGCGATTAGTGAAACATGGTTGCAGGATGGCTGTGATTGGAAACTAAATATTCCAGGATTTCATTGCTTCAGGTGTGATAGAATTGGAGGGGCAAGAGGTGGAGGTATTGCATTGCTTGTCAGGGAAGATATTACAGCAGTGCTTTGGCAGGATAGATTAGAGGGCTCGTCTAGGGAGGCTATTTGGGTGGTACTGAGAAATGGGAAAGGTGTAGCAACACCTATAGGGGTGTATTATAGACCGCCTAATGGGGAGCGAGAATTGGAAGAGCAAATATGTAAGGAGATAGCAGATATTAGTAGTAAGCACAAGGAAGTGATTGTGGGAGATTTCAATTTTCCACACATAGACTGGGAAACACATTCTGTATAAGGGCTGGATGGTTTGGAGTTTGTAAAATGTGTGCAGGATCGGTTTTTTCCAGCAATACATAGAGGTACATACTAGAGAAGGGGCAGTGCTGGACCTCCTGTTAGGAAATGAGACAGGTCAGGTGGTGGAGGTATGTGTTGGGGAGCACTTCGGGTCCAGTGATCACAATACCATTAGTTTCAATATAATTATGGAGAGGGTCAGAACTGGACCAAGGGTTGAGATTTTTGACTGGAGAAAGGCTAACTTTGAGGAGATGAGAAAGGAATTAAAAGGAGTTAATTGGGACATTTTGTTTTATGGGAAGGATGTAGAAGAGAAATGGAGGACATTTAAAGGTGAAATTTTAAGAGTACAGAATCTTTATGTCCCTGTTCGGTTGAAAGGAAGTAGTAATAATTGGAAAGAGCTATGATTTTCAAGGATATGAGGTTGCTTTGGCAAGTAAGGTGAAAGTAAATCCAAAGGGTTTCTACAGCTATATTAATCGCAAAAGGATAACGAGGGATACAATTGGTCCATTAGAGAGTCAGAGTGGACAGCTATCTGCAGAGCCAAAAGAGATGGGGGAGATATTGAACAATTTCTTTTCTTCGGTATTCACCAAGGAGAAGGGTATTGAATTATGTGAGGTAAGGGAAACAATTAGAGTAGCTATGGAAACTATGAGATTCAAAGAAGAGGAAGTATGGACACATTTGAAAAATATAAAAGTGGATAAGTCTCCAGGTCCTGACAGGATATTCCCAAGGACATTGAGGGAAGTTAGTGTAGAAATAGCAGGGGCTATGACAGAAATATTTTAAATGTCATTGGAAACGGGAATGGTGCCGGAGGATTGCCGTACTGCGCATGTTGTTCCATTGTTTAAAAAGGGTTCTAAGAGTAAACCTAGCATTTATAGACCTGTTAGTTTGACTTCAGTGGTGGGCAAATTAATGGAAAGGACACAGAGATAATATATATAAGCATCTGGATAAACAGGTCTGATTAGGAACAGTCAACATGGATTTGTTCCTGGAAGGTCATGTTTGACTAATCTTCTTGAATTTTTTGAAGAGTTTACTAGGGAAATTGATGAGGGTAAAGCAGTGGATTTTGTCTATATGGACTTCAGTGAGGCCTTTGACAAGGTTCCACATGGAAGGTTGGTTAAGAAGGTTCAATTGTTGGGTATTAATGGTGGAGTAGCAAGATGGATTCAACAGTGGCTGAATGGGAGATGCCAGAAAGTAATGGTGGATGGCTGTTTGTCAGGTTGGAGGCCGGTGACTAGTGGGGTGCCTCAGGGATGTGTGTTGGGTCCACTGTTGTTTGTCATATACATCAATGATCTGGATGATGGTGTGGTAAATTGGATTAGTAAGTATGCAGATGATACTAAGATAGGAGGTGTTGTGGATAATGAAGTAGATATTTAAAGTCTACAGAGAGATTTAGGCCATTTGGAAGAGTGGGCTGAAAGATGGCAGATGGAGTTTAATGCTGATAAGTGTGAGGTGCTACATCTTGGCAGTACAAATCAAAATAGGACATATATGGTAAATGGTAGCGAATTGAGGAATGCAGTTGAACAGAGGGATCTAGGAATAACTGTGTATAGTTCCCTGAAGGTGGAATCTCATGTAGATAGGGTGGTAAAGAAAGCTTTTGGTGTGCTGGCCTTTATAAATCAGAGCATTGAGTGTAGAAGTTGGGATGTAATGTTAAAATTGTACAAGGCATTGGTGAGGCCAATTCTGGAGTATGGTGTACAAATTTGGTCGCCAAATTATAGGAAAGATGTCAACAAAATAGAGAGAGTACAGAGGAGATTTACTAGAATGTTGCCTGGGTTTCAGTAACTAAGTTACAGAGAAAGGTTGAACAAGTTAGGTCTTTATTCTTTGGAGCACAGAAGGTTAAGGGGGGACTTGATAGAGGTCTTTAAAATGATAAAAAGGGATAGACAGACTTGACATGGATAAGCTTTTTCCATTGAGAGTAGGGAAGATTCAAACAAGAGGACATGATTTGTGAATTAAGGGACAGAAGTTTAGGGGTAACATGAGGGGGAACTTCTTTACTCAGAGAGTGGTAGCTGTATGGAATGAGCTTCCAGTGGAAGTGGTGGAGGCAGGTTCAATTATATAATTTAAAAATAAATTGGATAGGTATATGGACGGGAAAGGAATGGAGGGTTATGGTCTGAGTGCAGGTAGATGGGACTAGGGGAGAATAAGTGTTCGGCACGGACTAGAAGGGCCGAGATGGCCTGTTTCCGTGCTGTAATTGTTATATGGTTATATGGTTATATGAAATCTGGCCCTGGCTGTCGAATGCACACAATATCGTGACTATTAACTCAGTGAGCTTGAATTTCTCATATACAGTATGCCAATGAGAATCTCAGCTGGAACTGTTAAGATATAAAATTATCCCTATTATGGCCAGTTCATCAGTGAAAATACATCTCTACAACATGACCACTGATGATATGTCAGACTTCTCTTTAATAGATTTAGTTTTGTGCTTTGCACACATGCCTCAAGCTGCTATTATCCGTGGGTACTTGGATTGCAGCCGCCATTACCGGCATGTGCGCTGTCATCCTTGATTCACTGAACCAATTTGTAGGGCTAGCTGCTTGCACAAGATAAGTAACAATGCAGCTGGACCAAACCCAGCAATACCATCTACCATCGAAGACAATCTTCAGTGACCGACCATAAGATGGATAAGTCCTCAGACCCTGATCCCAGGTTACTGAGAGAGGCACGTATCTCTAAACACTAAACCTTACACTAAACTAAACTCTAACTGGCTTGTATTTTACAGTTTTCAGTTTCCTTCATTTTATCAGTTTCCAATCCAGTACAATCTATTCACATTGATCACATCTGGCAAATTTTGGAAGATTAAAACTAACATATTAACTATCTCACTTATTTTAAGACCCTATGACGGTCCAACAGGACCCAGAGACTTGTCAGTCTGCAATTCCAACAATTTGTTCAGTGCCACTTCTCCCGCAATTGTAATTCGCTTGAGTTCCTCACTCTCAATTAGATCTCTTTCTGGGATACGGCTTGTATTCTCTACAGTGAAGACTGATGCAAAATAAATATTTAATTAATCTCCCCCTTGTTTCCATCATTACTTCCTGAGGCTCACTTTCCATGTGACCAATGCTCACTTAGTTAACTTTTCTCTTTTTAATATTGATGTAAACTCTCACTTCTCTTTTTCCATTTCTGGTTATCTTCATATTCAAATTGTTCTATCCTTGGTCATCTTTTATTCATCATATTTTTATATTTTTAATTTTTAATTTTAATGCCTGCCATCTCCTACATGCTTTTTCTTTAAGTTTATATTACTTTTAAAATTGTAATTTAATCATGGGTCATCCACTTGAATATTTTCTTTCTTGTTGGTGTGTGCTTACTGTATGTATTCTGAAAGATTCCCTTAAACATTTGCTACTCCATTGCAACTGACTGATCCTTTAACCAAATTTGCTAGTTCAATGCAGTGAGCTCTTCATTCTCAGCCTAATTAATGTCCTCCTTTATTAAATCTATTTGTCTTGAAATTGCTTCTTCAAAAACTGTGTGAAGTTGAATCAAAATACGATCACTGCAAAGTACAGGTGTATTCATGGTGAGCTCATTAATTCATCTTAATCTGTACTTTTAATGACCAATTTACATCATAAATATGGAAATGATTCCTGCGTGCTGGAAGATTTCATATGATGCACATTAGATGCCTGGAAAATCGCAGATATGCTCAAATAAAATCACTGCTGGAAATGCCTGATGATTGCTAATTGAGCTGGAAGTGTTTGCTGGTGTGACCTAACATGTGCAAAATGGCTCTTCAACAAAAATAGGATCAGAATATATGTATACATTTTTATGCACTTTTACTTTTAGGAAATGTAAATTGATTTTTACCCGACAAAAAATAGCATGTTTGTAGAGTAAATGTATTTGTTAAAATATGCAACTTATGAGCGGAGAGCCTTGGTCTTTTGGCTGAATAGATTCCAGAACTTAGATTACATGTAAATCAAATCTCAGTGTGGTTCATTGAATGAAGGCAGAGGGAAACAACCGCAAATTGATCATTCACCTTATTAAATTGTCAATGGAAAGTTTAGAGGGAGCAAAGCTAAAGTCTTAGAAAGATTGGGCAGGGGAAAGTCAACAAAATCAAATGGTAATGAGCCTGTCCCACTTAGGCAACTTTTTAGGCGACTGCAGGAGACTCTGTTGTCACCACATGGTCGCCACATGTTCGCGGGTGGTTGCCGGGGAGTCGCCTTCATGGTCGTGAGGAGTTCCCGCATTCTGGGAACTAGTCTCAGCCTCATTATGGTCGCCGCAAAATTTTCAATATGTTGAAAAATTAGCGGTGACCAGAATGAAGCCGCCATGGAGAGTAGCGAGAATTCTTGTACCGTAGGTCGGTCGCCAGGAGGTCCTAGTGGGTTGCCAGGAGGTCAAAGGTTCTCGTAGGTTCTCGTAGGTTGTAGCCGGTGCTGACCGGTGAATTTCATTGGCTCATTGGGAAAAAAAAGTAAGCAGTAGTTTTCAGAACCAAGGATAACCGACCGGTAATGTTAAATGTCTGCCGAGCTTCACAGCCGTGTATCTCTGGCTTCTTAAAAGTTGTCTCCACTCCTTCTCCCCCCCCTCTCCCCCCTCTTTTAAAGGACTACGTGACCCTTCCCGTACACTGTGCCTTCACCGTCTTAATTACAGCGCGAACCTTCGTGTTCTGTATCACACATTGGCTTTGCACCGTGTGAATTTCACTCAGACAGCGCTCCCCCCGCTTGCCCTGTCCCCTGCCTGCATAATGGGCTGGTGAAGGAAGCGATGTGTGTGTGTGTTCCACACTGACAGTTGCCGTTCCAGTTGCCAGTTTTTCAGGCGACTTCCGGCAACTTGACAGTCGCCTGAAAAATCGCCTAAGTGGAACAGGCCCATAAGGTGGCAGATGCTGCTATGTACAGGGACTGGTGTTTTAACATGGAGTTGGGAAAAGCACTCTTAGTCCCTGTGGCTTTACACTAAGGTAACCAAAATACTTTAAATCAAAAGTATGTGCACTTAAAAGGAAAATATTTCCCTGACATTGGTGAGAGAAAATGTAGACTAGGTAGCTATTTACTCAAATACTTGTGCTCTGCCCGCCAGGTCTGCTGGATCTTCCAGTTGTTGACAGCTCTTCCCATTTCCATACCCTTCTATCCTTGGTCTCCTCCATTGTCAGAGCGAGGCCACACACACTCTGCCAATGGAAGCACAACACCTCATATACAACCCAACCGTATGCACATTGAATTCTTGAATTTCAGGTAATAACCCCCTACCTCTCTTTCCCATGTCCTAACCCCACACTGATGCCACACATATTTCTCCCACCATCTCCCTCCACTTAATCACCCTGCTCCTGTCCCCTTCCCCGTATGCTCACCTCCTATCCCCGAGTGGTATATTTCCCTATTACCCCCATTGTTTCCTCTCCCCTGTCCCATTCCACCCATATCCCTATCTCCGGCTTCACATTTCACACTTACTCTTCTTTCCTTATCTGACACACTTTTGGCTCCTTTTCACCCCCAGCCTTTGTCACTTATTCCACCCATCTGCCAATAACCCCCCACTTGTATCTGCTTATCACTTTCTAGACTTTAACCACCCCACCTCTCATTTCCAGCTTTGTCACCCCCTCAGTCTGGCCGACCCGCTAAGTTCTTCCGACAATTTGTTTTTTGCTCAAGCTTCTTCAGTTTCTAGTGTCTCCAACATACTTTAAGCTCACCATTTAAGGATCAAATGCCTGGCTCAGTGTACTATAAAAGCCCTGTCTGACTGTGCGAGTTGACCCACGAGTGACCCAGAGAGAAAGACTCGTGGTTGCGTACGAGACTCCAAGTGTATGATCAAGAGTTTAACCGAGTTCCCACGGGTATGACTCAAGTTTGCCGTTAACTGTCATTTCTGCGATGTTCCAAGTTCGTCTCCCGAGTTAACAAGTTCCTTTCCCGAGTTACTCTTGAGCCAACCTTCAATGAAGGTCTGTTTTAATAAGCAACATCTCCATCCTGCGGCTTTGAGTTAAAGATAGAATTCAGCGCGGCCGCATCTATTGATGTGACCTACAAAGGGAAAATGTGCACCGTCCAGTGCCAGAGCCGTTATACTGATGATTTGTTTGAAACACACATCACGTAGTTAGAAGACCAGCAGGCGGAGGTTTGCTATATTTTAATTGAATTTACTGCCAGGTCTACACACTGCGGGGAGACTGGAGATGAAATCTTTGAATGTGCACGGATGCGCACATCAGATTGTTGGGAGACGGAGCTCAGGGTTCGCCTCCTGAGCTGCTTTGGTGCCCAGGCGTGAGTTGAGGTGGAGGGAGGTTGGGGGGGGGGGGGGGTCAGGTTAAACTCACCCATTTGACAGAGGCAGAGGATTACGAGGATCCAGCGAGACTCGGACTGCATGGAGAGCCGAGACTGCCCCGCTGGTGGCCAACTTCCCCCTGTCCTCCGTCGCCGCTCCCAACCGGCCGGCAGGAGCTGTGCATGTTGCCCGCCACCGGAGTCGTGTCTGACTGCCTGGGCAGCCTGAGGCAGATGCGCCCTGCCCGGGGAGAGGCCGCGGAGAGACTGCGGGGGGAGTACCTCACTCTGACTGTGATAGGGAGAGACAGAGGCACACACACACACACACACAGTGTGGAGTTCCTCTGACTGACTGACTGTGTGTGGGTGTGGGGGGTGGGACAGAGAGAGAGAGAGAGAGACACACACACACACAGGCAGCGTGGAGTACCTTTAACTGTGTGTGTGGGAGAGAGAGACAGAGGCAGACACACACACACAACGGGTAGTGTGAACCTCAGTCTGTGTGTGTGTGTAGGGGAGAGAGAGACACAGAGACAGTGTGGACCTCTGACTGTGTATGAAGGAGATGGGGAGAGAGGCAGAGAGAGAGAGGCACAGAGGCAGTGTGGTGTACTTCGGCGTGACTGTGGGGGAGAGAGAAAGAGCGCACAGGACCTCGGTCTATCTGTGTGGGTGGGAGGGAAGTGAGACTAAGCAGAATACATCGGTCTTATTGTGTGTGGGGGAGAAAGAGAGAGGTGGGGGGGAGAAAGAGAGAGGTGGGGGGGGAAGAGAGAATTGGGGGGAGACGTATATACGCACAAAGCAGAGTTTTACTGTGTATGTGGGAGACACAGATGGACTTACACAGATGGACTTACCTCGGTCTTACTGTGTGTGGGAGAGGGGGAGAAAGAGACGTACACTCACAGAGGCAGAGTCTCTCAGCCTGTGTGGGAGGGAGGGAGAGAGAGAGACACACACACACACACACACAAGGTGGATGTGAAATCTCACCTGCCTGTTTCAGTGACAGGCACCCGCCGCCAGTGAATGAAGACACCCCCATCTGTCTCCCCCTCCTCTCCCTCCACTCTCCACCCTCTCTCCTCCACCCCCCCCTCCTCCAACCCCCCACTCCCCCCCAATTTGGAAACGTCATCCCATCACCCATTCCTTCTCTCCAGAGATGCTGCTTGCCCGCTGAGTTAAAGAGTTCCCACGGTAGACTCACGAGTCACTATGGTAAACGCACGGGCCACTACGTTCTTACAACGTGTTTAAATGTTTCAAATTTTAACCTCAAGAGTACATTTTACTCGTGGAAAAGTTTAAACATGTTTGAATTTTTCCAAGAGTTAACAAGTGTCACGGGTACCTGCCGTTAGCGCCAAGAGTCGCTAAGTTGCGTCCACGAGTTCCGACGTTCCCGCTACGTTAATCGTACGTGATTACCACGAGTTAAATTTGTTTTAAGCTCACACCGTGAGACAGGGGTTTAAGCAAAAATACAGAAACTTCATAAAATGGCCTTTTCATAAGTTCATAGGTCATAGGAATAAAATTAGGCCATTCCAACCGTCATTCAATCATGACTGATCTATCTTTCCCTCTCAACCCCATTCTCCTGCCTTCTCCCCATAACCCTTGACATCCCTACTATTCAAGAACCTGTCAATCTCCCCCTTAAAAATACCCAATGACTGGGCCTGCACAGCTGTTTGTGGCAATGAATTCCACAGATTCACCTCTTTCTGACTAACAAAATTCCACCTCATCCCCTTTCTAAAGGTGCATCCTTTTATTCTGAGGTCTCCTCTTCGCCCAACCCTTGATATCCCCACGATGGTCCAAGTGATCCAGAAAGCTAAACCCATCCCTCCAGCATCATCCCTTTAGCCCCATGTTCATTTGACCCAACTTTCCATTCCTTTACGCATTAGCATGGGGTATTAGAGATCACAACATTGGAGAGACTGCTCTTTCAGTTTACTTTAGATATACAGTATGAAAACAGATCCTTTGGGCCACCAAGTACATGGGAGGAAACCGGAGCACACAGAGAAAAACCACGCGGTCACAGGGAGAGCATACAAACCCTATACAGACAGCACCCAAAATCAGGATTTAACTTGGGTCTCTGACGCTGTAAGACAGCAATCCTATCTATTCTTAACCGGTAAGAACACAATGTTCTTTAGACAATCCCGACCCAAAACATTGCCTATCCATGTTCACCAGAGATGCTGTCTGACCCGCTGAGTTACTCCAGCACTTTGTATCTTTCTTGGTAAACCAGAATCTGCAGTTCCTTGTGGCTGGAATTTCTTTTCTCAGCCAGTGTTTGTTCAGTAAATATATGCTGCTGTTTTGAAACAATGAAACTAATTTCCAAAGGTTTACAATGATGAGCAGAGGGATTTAGGGCTACAGGTAAACAGTTCCCTAAAAGTGGTGACACAGGTAGAAAGGGTGGTAAGGAAGACTTTTGGCACATTGGCCTTATCAGTCAAGGTATTGAGTGTAGAAGGTGGGATATTATGTTACACTTTTGGTTATCCTGCTACAGGAAGGATGTCATTGCATGAATAGTGTGCAGAGAAAATTTATAAGGATGTTGCCAGGACTTGAAGGCTTGAGCTACAGGGAGGGAGAGATTGGGCAAGCTAGGACTTTATTCTTTGGTGTACAGGAGACTAAGGAGTGATCTTGTAGAGGTATATAAAATAATGAGTGGAACTGATAGGGTGAATGCACATTGTCTTTTACCCAGGGTAGGGGAATTCATAACCAGAGGACATAGGCTTAAAGTGAGTGGGGAAAGATTTAATAGGCACCTGAGGGGCAACCTTTTCACTCAGAGGGCAGCGGGTATATGGAATGAGATGCCAGGAGAAGTAGTTGAGGCGGGTACAATATTAACATTTAATAGATACTTGAAGAGATACATGGATAGGAATGGTTTAGTTCGATATGGGCCAAATGCACGCAAATGGGACTAGCTTAGATGGGGCATCTTGGTCAGCATAGTCGAGTTGGGCTGACGGGCATGTTTATGTGCTGTATGACTCTATGATCAAAGTTGCCAAAATGTGATACAAGGCATTTGGCACTAAAAACCCTTCAATGTGTGAACAGCATTAAAAATGCCAGGGAAAAAACAAACTGAAGGAGAAATTCAGCAGGCCAGGAACAATATTATAACAATTTTATTTCTGAAGAGATGGGCGGCACAGTGGCGCAGCGGTAGATCTGTTGCCTTACAGCGCCAGAGACTCACGTTCAATCCTGACTGTGGGTGCTGCCTGTAAGGAGTTTGAACATTCTCCCTGTGACCGTGTGGGTTTTCTCCAGTTGCTCCAGTTTCCTCCCACACTCCAAACACACTTGTAGGTTTGTGGGTTAATTAGCTTATATAAATTGTCACTAGTATGCAGGATAGAACTAGTGAATGGGGCGATTGCTAGTCGGTGTGGACTCGTTGAGCCGAAGAGCCTGTTTCCACGGTATATCTCTAAAACTAAAACTAAAACACAAAAAATAGGAGGGGGAGTAGACCAACAGGCCCCTCAAGCCTGCCCTGCCATTCAATGTGATCATGGCTGATCAATGCTGGTCTCAGCTAACCTTCTGATAGATGTATCAATTTATAGTATTTTGGTCTAGTCTAATTATTGTAATCTAATTATTTTAAAATACATTTCAGAGTAAGAGCTGAACTTAAATTCAAAAGGCATTTGAAGCATAGAAAATCCTCTACATCTTGTTTAAAAATTCATGACAAATTAAGATACAAACATTGTATCCAAACAGCATTGTTGTCTGCATATTTGTGGTTGTTAATTGGAGATCAACATTTTCTGTCGGAAACGTATTTATAATCCTAACATTGATGAATGCACTTATGTCAGTTCATTACTTGAATGTATCGCAATGCACAAATTATCCAACAATGTCACCAACAATTCAAGATAGTCACAAAACAAAACTGGGACTCAATATGTCAACAACAATGCTCTCCTGACACAGAGAACGTTATGTAAGAGATTGATAGTTGGCACATGTGGCATCACCACATTATATCAGCATCTCCTCAATAGCTTTTATTTTGTGTTACAATTTTAGTGTTGGGAATTTTGCCTTGTTGTCTGATATTCAGACTGATGGCCTATACGGAATCAGCTATGAAAGAGAATAGATAAGAGTAGCATCCAAAAGCAGGTCTTCCTAACTGAATGCTAACAACAAAGATATATCAGATGGAGCTGGCAGAGATGATTCAGTGATATGTCAGAATAAGCTAGGCTCAAATGTGCTGTTCCTTGCCCAGTCACCTAGACTTCAAAGGATGAGACAAGTCTTCAACTGAAGGGTTAATTTACTGGCCGCGGCTGCTTTCACTAAAAATTCAAAATAACACTCATCCTTGATTCTCATTTACAAATTCTACTTACATATACATGAAAGAAACCCCATGATTACAATTTGTAATTGCTGTCATTCTCAGAAGTTATGTGACTGCCATATACCATGTTTAGTTATGTGTGTTGATTCCACTGCAATATCCCAATGTATTTCATCTTTGAATGAATGTAACTTGTTTTCATGGGTAACCATGCAGAATATGCACAGGACTTGCTGGGAGAATGAAAAACACATTAAGGAAGATAAAATACAATCTGAAAAAGCTTTTGAGAATCATAGAAATCCTCAGTCTGGTAAATCAGTGCAAAACCAGAGGAGTAAAAAAGACATTTTCCGACATGCTGGCTCAATCCTGATATGGTCTTTTTCATTAATGAATGATATTTACATTCCGATGAGTTACAGGTTCATTCTAAAAGTGCATGGCTCAGTGAGGAACAAGAAATACTTAGGATGTCACAGTGTTAGCAATGATTTTAAATTAATTATTTGGTGGAGTAATTTCTGATTGAGCCTTTCAGTTCTAGAGAGGCAGGGACAATGTGATTTAATGAAGCATGATAAAACTGGACTTTGTGTCTTCAACTCCAAAAATAAACACAATAAATATACAATATAAACAGGCAAGACCATAATGTCCTTATCAATAATTAAACAGACCTCTTCAGAAATAAAATTGTTATAGTATTGTTCCCATCCAGAATCTATTCATGGATGCCATTGTATGAAATTCCCTTATATTATGTGACACATGTAACAAATTCTTAACGTATTTTTACTTTCTGTTCCTTTGCAACAGGATCCCACAATTTTTAAATGCAGTTCTCTGAAAAGATGTGGAGAGGCAGATTATATGTACAATTTTTCAGCAAGACCCCAAACGATACTGTAGCTTAATCTCCCTGTTATGTCCTACACAGGAACCTTTTTTTTGCTACATGTGAAAAGTATGACTTTAACATATTAATGCCCTGCAATCCATTCAAATTAGTATAGCTTGCAGCAAACACTTCCCTATCACCGTAAATTGGAGGAAATGCACCTCATATTCCGCTTGGGCAGTCTACATCCTGGGGGCTTGAACATTGAATTCTCCCAATTCTGCTAGCCCTTGCTGTCCCCTCCCCTTCATCAGCCCTCTGGTTGTCTCCTCCTCTCCCCCAGCCCTCGGGCTCCTCCTCCGCCTTTTTCCTTTTTTCCTTTCTTCCCCCCACCCCCTATCAGTCTGAAGAAGGGTTTCGGCCCGAAACGTTGCCTATTTCCTTCGCTCCATAGATGCTGCTGCACCCGCTGAGTTTCTCCAGCATTTTTGTGTACCTTCGATTTTCCAGCATCTGCAGTTCCTTCTTTAACACTTCCCTATCACCACTGTTTTGTAATATGAACGCCATTACCAGGAACAAATATTACAATGTTATATTGTGCAATTATTGCTGTAGAATAATGGAAAACAATGAAAAAATAACAAATAAAACTGTTCTGTGGATTGAAATCAGTCCAAAATGCAACATGCAACATAGGAAATTTCATGACCTAATATACTGTACTAAAAGCAACAGTGATTCCTTTCCAAATCATGTTAATAGTTCTCAAAGAATGGCAAATGAAGAAAATACATGTAAAATTATTTATTATTTCTGTGCTGTTGCTGCAGATACAAGATACCTCCCTGGAAACCTTCTGCGTACTATTTTCTCAGTCCAATCATCCTTGCATTCAGGGGCTAGGCTATGCCAGATTCTGGGAGTTTACTTGAAATTCAGAAAATCAAAGTAACCTGAAAATCAAACCCAGTATTAAGTACCTCTATCTCTTTAGTCCTCACACCCATATTGCTCAGTCCGATCATTTGACAGGATTTTCTTGCCAGATTACAGAAGGGGATCGAAGCACAAAGCAGCAACGATGTGAGTAATACAGCGGTGGTGTATTACTGAGTGCCTGAGGGTCTACTTCAGGACTGCCTTGGGTCGGGGGACTGGAACATGTTGAAGACCATCTCATCCAGCCTGAATGAGTATCTCAATCATGTGTGAGAAAGAACTGCAAATGCTGGATAAAATGCTGGTAGACACAAAATGCTGGAGTAACTCAGGGGTTGAGGCAGCATCTATGGAGAAAAGGAATGGGTGATGTTTCGGGTCGAGACCCTTCTTCAGACTGATGTCGGGGGGCGAGGCGGGATAAAAGATAGAAAGTAGGCAGAGACAGTAGGACTAGTAGGAGAACTGTGAAGGGGGAGGGGAAGGAGGGCGAAAGCAAGGGCTATCTGAAATTAGAGAAGTCAACGTTCATACCGCTGGGGTGTAAACTACCCAAAGCGAAATATGAGGTGCTGTTCCTCCAATTTGCGCTGGGCCTCACTCTGACAATGGAGGATGCCCAGGATAAAAAGGTCAGATTGGGAATGGGAGGGGGAGTTGAAGTGCTGAGCCACCGGGCGATCAGGTAGGTTATGACGGACTGAGCGGAGGTGTTCAGCGAAGCATACGATGGACTGAAATCATTATCGGTTTTAACAAGAATTGCGTTGTCAACAAGGACAATTGGGGTCTACCCTAACCAGAAACTTGGATGAAGTCATAGATGAGCACTTTCTAAAGTCCAGATCTGAGGCTTTCAACAAGGAAGAACCACACGGTATGAGAACACTGTCTGATCGCCACAAGACTATCAGGATGCCAGGAGAGAATTTGAAAACAGGCTGGAGGCTCAAATCTGTAAAGTGGATGCCAAGCAACTGTGGCAGGGCCTGAATGTCATCACAGGACACAAGCAATGATGCATCTCAACTGGGTGAGCTCAAAGCCTTTTACACCCATTTTGAACAGCAAAACAAAGTTCAATCAAGGCCTGCCTCCCCATGCCCTGCTGGCTCTGCCAAACACATTTCGGTGACAGCCACAAAATGCTGGAGTAACTCAACAGGACAGGCAGCATCTCTGGAGAGAAGAAATGGGTGATGTTTTGGGACGTGACCCTACTTCAGATAGACCCTTCTTCAGATAGACCATTCATTTATCTTCTGTGGTGTAAACCTGCATCTGCTGTTCCTTCCTACACATTTTGGTGGCAGCAGTCAGATCTGCGTTCACAAGGCTAAACCTATTGAAAGCGGCTGGACTGGATGGAGATTCTGCATCAGTTCTCAAATCATATGCCAATCAACTTACCACAATCCTCGTCAACATCTTCAACCTCTCACTGCAACAGTCCATTGTTCCCAACTGCTTCAAGAGAACCTCCGTCATTCCATTTCCCAAGAAAAATAAAGTGACTGTCCAAATGACGACAGTCCAGCAGTTCTAACATTGACAATATTGAGCAAAACACAAAGTGCTGGATGAACTCAGGAGGTGAGGCAGCATCTATGGAGGGAATGGACAGATGTCATTTCAGGTCGGATCCTTCTGAGGAATCCTGCCCCAAAACATTATCTGACCATTCCCTCCACATATGCTGTCTGATCTGTCTGATGCACTGAGTTCCTAAAACACTTTGTTCTTTACTCAAGATTCCTGCATCTGCAGTTTCTTGTGGCTTCACCAATAATGCAATGGTTTCAATTATTAGTAATTGCTCACATCTGCACCACTCTTCTGGACAATCTAAAGCACTCGCAATTTGCATGCAGGAGTAACAGGTCTATGGAGG
>JAXLNO010003523.1:0-53172 GCA_038087875.1 Malacoraja senta
AGTTAGATAGAGCTCTAGGAGTTAGTGGAGTCAAGGGATATGGGGAGAAACCAAGAAACCAAGAAACCAAGAAGAAGAATAACCAAGAGAAGGAAGGTACGGGTTATTGATAGGGGACGATCAGCCATGATCACAATGAATGGCGGTACTGGCTCGAAGGGCCTCCTCCTGCACCAATTTTCTATGTTTCTATGAATGCACAGATGTTTCAGATCCATATAACCATATAACCATATAACCATAACAGCACGGAAACAGGCCATCTCGGCCCTTCAAGTCCGTGCCGAACATTTAAATTTTTTTTTTTTTTCTTTTTCTTAAATTAAAAATAAAATACTTCCCCCTAGTCCCATCTACCTGCACTCAAACCATAACCCTCCATTCCTTTCCCGTCCATATACCCATCCAATCTATTTTTAAAGGATAACATCGAACCTGCCTCCACCACTTCCACTGGAAGCTCATTCCACACAGCTACCACTCTCTGAGTAAAGAAGTTCCCCCTGATGTTCCCCCTAAACTTCTGTCCCTTAAGATCAGGGCCTTTCTTAAGACTGATGGAGTTGGGAGAAAGCTGGAAAGAGATTGGAGCAGGATAAAGCCTGGTGAGTGATGCTGGATACAGCTGTGGGCTGATTAGCAGATAGGGGAGTAGTGACAAAGGCTAGAGGTGAAGAGGAGACAAGTGTCAGACAAGGAGAAGAGGTGTGACATGCAAAGCCAGAGGGATGGATCTGGGAAAGAGGGGAATGTGAGACAGGGATGAGGGTACATTAGAGAGGAAAGGAGTAGGGTGACCGGAATGTTGAGTGAGGTGCACACCAGGGTGGGGAGTGTAGGGAAAGAGGGGGTGTCCCTTCATCAGTACGCTCATCCCCATGTCCAAGTCTCATTCCCTTTTATCCCGTCTGGCCCCAATACACCTGAATACCCGTCCCATTACACCCGCATACCCTCCCCATTACACCCGCCTACCTCACCCCAGCTTAACATTTCACACCTCTGGAACGTTTTGTCATCTTTTCACCTCTAGCCTTTGTCCTTTTCTCCACCATCTGCCCATCACCCCCCTCACCTGTATCCACCCATCACTTGCCAAGCTTTGCCCCCTTTGCCAACCTGCTCCCACTAGTCCAGTCTGAAGGCTTCCAAGCTGATAAGTCATCTGTCCATTTCCTCCACAGATGTTGCTTGACCCGCTGAGTTCTGCCAGCACTTTTTATTTGTTCCATGGCATGGCCAAAGCCCAGAATAAATCCCTATTAGGATGAAGGCCAAGACAATAAGGAAGTGGGGAGCCTAATAAAGGCAAGTGGATTTGGAGAAGGGTAATAATCTTATGGGCCAGACCAAAGTGTCCGTTCCCCAGTCAAGACCTCAGATTGGACGAGTCTTCAGGTCACCGTTTCCTGAAGCACAAGTACACACCACGCAAACCCCAGAGACAGAATGCAGCGCCATCCAGTCAAGTGCTGACAGGAGAAGGTGATCATGTATCACGCTGGCAGAGGGGAATCCACCACATTGGCATGTGGAACCAATATCTCACCCCCCATACATCTCCCTCAGTGTCCCCACCCTGACCACCAGCCCCAGGTACTGGCAGAAACTCACTGCTGAATAGAGACACAAGTACATACCAGTGGTCCCTGTTAAACTCCTTCAAGTAGCCCCAGACCACAACTTTAGTGAATAAACCCTAATGAGGAGGAGGGGCAATGTAGGCTTTAAACTAAAGTGGTCCCTAAGCTGAGAGACGTCCAAGCCCAATTAGAGAAAACAATTGTTAATCTTTCCCAAACATTCGTCCACACTGAAGCCCAAGAGAAGATTCTAAACAGGGGCCTTACCTTTGTACCGACTCCATAACCCATATTCACATAGACTAAGTTATATTCAAAACAAACCAATGCCACGTTAGCGATTTGAAGTCTGCCAACATCCTCCTTCATCCTGGACACCTAGAGACGAAGAGATTCCAATTGAAATTAAATGTCACGAGAAACTGGATCAGCCATTGAAAGGATTGTAGTGAACCCTACAGGGTACTGTAATTCACTGGCACAGCGACATGCCAGCTTTGTTGAAGGTCAGCACAGTGGCACAGCGGTAGAGTTGTTGCCTTACAGCACCAGAGACACAGGTTTTGTAAGGAGTTTGTACATTCTTCCCGTGACCTGCGTGCGTTTTCTCCGAGATTTTCAGTTTCCTCCCACACTCCAAAGACGTGCAGGTTCGTAGGTTAATTGGCTCGGTAAATATAAAAATTGTCCCTAGTGGGTGCAGAATAGTGTTAGTGTGGGGATTGCTGGTCGGCGCTGACCCGGTGGGCTGAAGAGCCTGTTTCCGCGCTGTATCTCCAAACTAAACTACTGTAGGGTGTAATAATTGTAATAAGACACGAGCCATGACTATTACACTCACTTTCCCTTGGTTAACTTTAACCAAGGAATAACTAGGTTACAAACAGTGCTGGAGATATTCAGTGGGTCAGGCACCATCTGCCTGATACAAACGAATGTCTATTGGATCTTATAGAAACATATAAAATTATAAAAGGACTGGTCAAGCTAGATGCAGGAAAAATATTCCCAATGTTGGGCAAGTCCAGAACCACGGGCCACAGTCTTAGAATAAAGGGGAGGTCATTTAAGACTGAGGTGAGAAAAAACGTTTTCACCCAGAGAGTTGTGAATTTATGGAATCCCGTGCCGCAGAGGGCAATGGAGGCCAAATCACTGGATGGATTTAAGAGAGAGTTAGATAGAGCTCTAGGGGCTAGTGGAGTCAAGGGATATGGGGAGAAACCAAGAAACCAAGAAACCAAGAAGAAGAATAACCAAGAGAAGGCAGGTACGGGTTATTGATAGGGGACGATCAGCCATGATCACAATGAATGGCGGTACTGGCTCGAAGGGCCTCCTCCTGCACCAATTTTCTATGTTTCTATGAATGCACAGATGTTTCAGATCAGGGCCTTTCTTAAGACTAATGGAGTTGGGAGAAAGCTGGAAAGAGATTGGAGCAGGATAAAGCCTGGTGAGTGATGCTGGATACAGTTGTGGGCTGATTAGCAGATAGGGGAGTAGTGACAAAGGCTAGAGGTGAAGAGGAGACAAGTGTCAGACAAGGAGAAGAGGTGTGACATGCAAACCCAGAGGGAGGGATCTGGGAAAGAGGGGAATGTGAGACAGGGATGAGGGTACATTAGAGAGGAAAGGAGTAGGGTGACCGGAGTGTTGAGTGAGGTGCACACCAGGGTGGGGAGTGTAGGGAAAGAGGGGGTGTCCCTTCATCAGTACGCTCATCCCCATGTCCAAGTCTCATTCCCTTTTATCCCGTCTGGTCCCAATACACCTGAATACCCGTCCCATTACACCCGCATACCCTCCCCATTACACCCGCCTACCTCACCCCAGCTTAACATTTCACACCTCTGGAACGTTTTGTCATCTTTTCACCTCTAGCCTTTGTCCTTTTCTCCACCATCTGCCCATCACCCCCCTCACCTGTATCCACCCATCACTTGCCAAGCTTTGCCGCCTTTGCCAACCTGCTCCCACTAGTCCAGTCTGAAGGCTTCCAAGCTGATAAGTCATCTGTCCATTTCCTCCACAGATGTTGCTTGACCCGCTGCGTTCTGCCAGCACTTTTTATTTAGGGAATAAACCCAAACAAGGGGGACTGGGGCCGAGGGAACGCAATGTAATGTTTAAACTAAAGTGGGCCCCACGCTGAGAGAGGCTGAGCCCAATTAGAGAAAACAATTGTTAATATTTTCCAAACATTCATCCACACTGAAGCCCAAGAGAAGGTTCTGAACAGAGGCCTTACCTTTGTACCAACTCCATAACCATATTCACTAGACCAAGTTATATACAAAACAAACCAACGTCATGTTAGGGATTTGAAGTCTGCCGACATCCTCCTTCACACTGGTCACCTAGAGGGGAAGAGATTCAAATTGATATTAAATGTCATGAGTAGAGCCAGGATGTTTAGGCACTAAAAAACTCTGAAATAGGCGGGCAAAAAGGCCAAAGAAAATTACAAAAAAGGCACGAAAAACGCATTTATTGACAAAAAGGCGTAAAAATACATTTATTTCCACGACCAAAATATGGTTAAAAATAATAATATAAAGGACCTGTCCCACAAACGCGACTTTTTCAGCGACGACGGCACGCGTCATAGGTCGTTGCAGGTCGCCAAATATGTTCATCAAGTTGAAAATCCAGCGGCGACCAGAACAAGGTACGAATCTTCGGGCGAATACTCACGACCATACAGGCTTCACCACGCGACATGTCGCCAGGGTGTCGCCTGTGTGGTCGTGAGTCATCTCCTCAGTCACCCAAAGAGTCATAGCGTCTTTCTGGTCACCGCTGAATTTTCAACATGTTGCACATTCTCGCTGACCTGCAACGACCTATGATGGGTGCCGGCAGTCGCCGTAGAAGTCGCGTTAGTGGGATAGGCCCTTCAAGGTATACTGCATTAAATGACCAAAGATGCCTGGTTGCACATAATTACTAGCATATTTTTTTCAAATTATCTGTTGGTAAACTATGCCGTCTGTCAGACAGAATATGTTTCAGTTGCGAAAAACTTCTTTCTACCCCAGCTGAGGTCACTGGTGCATACCAGAAACAAGCTACAGACTCTATATTCATGTTGATATATTGTGCATAACAACCACTTTTGAGAACTTTAGCTACGTTTTCTATTTCTTTAAGATCTTTGTTCACTAAAATCACTCTCACATGTTCCTTGTATGTCTTTACCTACATCGCCATGAACTTTATGAATATCGTCAGTTACTTTGTTGAAAACCAGCAAGTTATTCACTAATGTTTCACCACGTTTCTCAAGGGAAGTGATAGCTTGCGGGAAGTTTGCAAAATTGGAAGTAATAAATACAAGATCGCAGTGGAGGGACTTTTTCTACATGATTACACTGACGATCCTGATTGCACCAGATACTTCTTCTTCAACATAGTTGACGATTTATTTAATCTTTTCAAAATTTGCAGCATAGTAGAGTATAGCAGAGAGTCATGTACCCCACCTAGTCAAAACGGGCTGAGGAGGTAGTGGAATCTCAGGTGCTATTTCCTTGAACAACTGCACATGTGGCGGTACTTTGAGGAAGATTTTCTTGACATTGCCTAGGCGATCGACATTTGGAAACAAGCTACGTCTGTGCTTGGCAATTTTATGAAGTCCTTGAGTTAAGCATGTCGAATGCAACATTTTGGGGAATAAAACTTTAAGTCACAAACAGAAGTACATTCTTATGTTTTATACCTTCTGGCCAAAGTACAACAAGTGAAGATGTAAACAACTGAGCAATAGTTGAGCTGTTTGACTTCTCCAATACTTCCAGTCAACAAATACTCCTTTGATGGTTGACCTGCCTCCAGTGTACAGATGACCACATTGGCAACATATCTCCCCACAGCATCGGTTGTCTCGCCTATTGGGATCCATATTTTGTTGCATGCAACTTCATCTCTAATTTTCTGCACAACAATGTTGAAGTTGCTGTCAACATAATTTTTCCATAATGACTCGCTTGGTATATGTTCTTCTGTGTATTTTTCTAAAAGAACCTCTGAGAGATTTGGTTTCCAATTTCCACAATAGAATTCCAGCATCAATGAATGCCTTGCACAAATCAATCGAAAACTCAGATTTGCGACTGAAAACAGCAGTAAATGTAGTGAGGGGACAAGCTTATGTATTTCGCTTGGGTAGTCTGCACCCCAGTGGTATCAACATTTTAGATAGCCCTTGTCCTCTCTCTCCTCACCAGTACTCCTTCTAGTCCGACTTCTTCTTCCTCGTGTCCGGCCATCTTCTATATCACATCTTTCCTGTGGTTGGCGCAGGCGAGCGCAGCGGCATTTGGTTCGGCCAGGTCATCTTCGGTACATTGTGTAGCTTGGCTACATCTCATGATGTGTTCCATGGTTTGGGATTTGCCACACACACATATGCATCGGAAGTTGTTATTTTCCATTTCTTCATGGACACCTTGCAGCGTCTAGTCCTACTGTCTCCGCCTGTTCCGTCCTTTTTCCCCCCCACCCCCCCCCCCCCACATCAGTCTGAAGAAGAGTCTCGACCCGAAACGTTGCCTATTCCTTCTCTCCATAGATGCTGCCTCACCCACTGTTTCTCCAGCATTTTTTGTCAACCTTTGATTTTTCCAGCATCTGCAGTTCTTTCTTTAGATCTTGGAGAAAACTGAACCAGCGAGCAGTGGCACGAACGAATGACAGTGGCACCCCCGGTTTTGCCCCGGTGGTGGAAGTTTTCTTGTAAGTTATACTATGTTAACACGTTAATAATAACATTAATATTAACATGTTAACATAGAAAACGTCATTGTAATCACAGCAC
Organism: Malacoraja senta; assembly: GCA_038087875.1. NCBI lineage: Eukaryota > Metazoa > Chordata > Chondrichthyes > Rajiformes > Rajidae > Malacoraja > Malacoraja senta. The sequence goes on from JAXLNO010003523.1 coordinate 6,406, forward strand.
AACTATAGAGAAAAAAGCACGACCTTCGAGCAAACGGCAAAAAATGGCTAATTTAGGCACTCGATCGTGACAAGGCATTATCCTGGTGAAATCATCAAAAAAAGCAACAAAGGCACATGGCATTTATGGCAAAATCCTGGCTCTAGTCATGAGAAACAGTATTAGCCAGTGAAAGGATTGTAGTGAGCCCTACAGGGTAGCAGAATACATTGACTACTGTAATTCAATGGCACAGCAACATGCCAGCTTTGTTGATGGGCAACAGTGGCACATCAGTAGAGTTGTTGCCTTACAGCGCCAGAGACACTGGTTCTGTACGGAGTTTGCACATTCTCCTAGTGATTAAGTGGGTTTTATCAGAGATCTTCAGTTTCCTCCCACTATCAAAAGATGTGCATGTATGTAGGTTAACTGACTTGGTATATATGTAACATTGTCCCTAGTGTGTGCAGGATAGTGTTAATGTGTGGGGATTGCTGGTCGGTGCAGACTCGGTGGGCCAAAGGGCCTGTTTCTGCTCTGTGTCTCTAAATGTGAAACTTACCATGTCACATGAAGTGTTCTCCCCGACACTGCCCCTGATACCGTGCCCTTTACCATGGACATTGAAACCCTGTGCACAAACAGAAACAGATAGGAGCATACAGGCAGTTCAAATATCTGGAGAAACACACCATGACAAACCAAATACTACTTTAATTGACAAAGAAATACTTTGAATTAAATGAGACGTACAAATAAAGGAACAGCAGTGAAGTTTGGCCCAGTTTATGCAGAATGGGGAAGATAGTCTAACTCTGGCAGACTCTTCTAGCATCAGAGGACCCAGTCTTTGGAGATCCTGGGTGGAAACTAATACTAATTGGTCACCCCTTTAGCAAGGAGCAGAGCGGAGAGGAAATGGATTCTGGCAACACAGACAAATATACTAAACCAAATATAGATTTAGACCAATTCCAAACAAAGCTACAGTTGGGTGAATGGAAGTGGCAAGATTACTTAATTGTAAAGTTAAAAACAAGTGTCATGAACATTAAACTACTTTCCTTAGGATTACTTTAACCAGGGGACGTAACCTGGTCTAAAACAAAGTGCTGGAGCTACTCAGTGGGTCAGGCACCATCGGCCTGCCTGCAAAGGGAATGGATAGATGTTTCCGGTTGGGATCTTTCTTCTGACTCATGGAGTAGGGCAGAGAAAGTGGAAGTGAAACTAACACTAATTGGTCACCTTCACAAAAGAGCTGAGAGGAGAGGAAATAGACAATAGACAATAGACAATAGACAATAGAAGCAGGAGTAGGCCATTCGGCCCTTCAAGGCAGCACCGCCATTCAATGTGATAATGGCTGACCATCCCCAATCAGTACCCCGTTCTGCCTTCTCCCCATATCCCCTGACTCCGCTATTTTTAAGAGCCCTATCTAGCTCTCTTGAAAGCATCCAGAGAACCTGCCTTCACCGCCCTCTGGCAGAGAATTCCACAGGCTCACAACTCTGTGAGAAAAAGTGTTTCCTCGTCTCCGTTCTAAATGGCTTAATCCTTATTCTTAAACTGTGGCCCCTGGTTCTGGACTCCCCCAACATCGGGAACATGTTACCTGCCTCTAGCATGTCCAAGCCCTTAACAATCATATGTTTCAATGAGATTCCCTCTCATCCTTCTAAACTCCAGAGTGTACAAACCCAGCTGCTCCATTCTCTCAGCATATGACAGTCCCGCCATCCTGGGAATTAACCTTGTAAACCTACGCTGCACTCCCTCAATAGCAACAAACACTTAAACCAAATGCAGATTTAGGCCATTTCGAAAACTACAGTAGGGTGAATGGCAGGATTGCCAATTGGTAATGAGTCTTCAAATGTCATCAACATTAAACTACTTTCCCTGCAACAGCAGCCTACTAGGATTACTTTAACCAGGGGATGTAACCTGGTCCAAAGTGTTGGAGGTACTTGGCAGATCAGGCACCATCTACCCGACCACAAAGGGAATGGACAGAAGCTGTTGTTTCATGTTGGGACCCTTCCAGACTGATGGAAACAGGCAGAGAAAGTGGGAAAGAGGTGGGAGCAGGACAAAGCCTGTTACTGCAACAACTGCATCTTATTTTATATCAATCTTAACTCATTGTGCTATGCTTTGTTGCTTATTGCATGTTTTATTGTTGATTTTTTCATTACTGGTGCTTTGTTGCTTATTGTATGTTTATTACTGATATAATGTGATATTATGTGATGTAAGGTGACCTTGAGTATCTTGAAAGGTGCCATTAAATAAAATATATTATTTATGTGATTAGTGAATACAGGGGAGAGAGGGCGATGGGTTGTGACATTGGCTAGGGGTGACATGGAGACAAAAGGTGCAACAGATGAGAAGAGTGAAATAAAGTTGGAGGGAGGGATATGGGAGGAAGAGATGCTGCCTGACCCGCTGCGTTACTCCAGCACTTTGTGAAACGTCACCTATCCATGTTCTCCACAGATGCTGGCCGACCCGCTAAGTTACTCCAGCACTTTGTGTCTTTTTTTTGTAAACCAGCACCTGTAGTTCCTTGATTTTCATCCCAAATCTTCCCTGGTTTCAGGACTTTTACTAAGTTTGGCATCTGAGCAATGGGTGCATTACAGGGAAAGGAAAAAGGTCACAGAGCACCAAAGAACCATTTTGCAGTAAAGAGCACAATATCTAATTTGTAGACAGCGCTCCCAATGTGCAGTGAATTCACATAACAGGTCGCTCCAATGTGTGCTCAACACTCCCACTGTGTGGTTTACGAGAGAACTGCAGACGCTGGAAAAATCAAAGGTGGTCAAAAATGCTGGAGTAACTCACCAGGTCAGGCAGCATCTATGGAGAGAAGGAATAGGCGACGTTTCAGGTCAAGACCCTTCTTCAGACTGATGTGGGGGTCGGGATAAAGAAAGGAAGAGGCAGAGACAGTAGGCTGTGGGAGAGCTGGGAAGGAGGGAGAAACCACTGAAATTGGAGAATGGGAAGATGAGGCCAGTGGTGGGATCCCGTTGGTGGCAAAAATGTCAGAGGATTATCTGTTGTAGGTGACGGCTGGTAAGGTGGAAGGTGAGGACATGGGGGACTCTGACCTTGTTACGAGTAGGGGGACGGCGAGTAAGGGCAGAGCTGCTGAATATAGAGGAGACCATGATAAGAGTGCTGGAGAAACTCAGCAGGTCAGGCACCATCTCTGGAGGAAAAGGATGGGCGATATTTTGGGTAAGAAACCTTCTTCTATCCCATCCCAAAATCACTTGTTTCTCAAGAGATGTTGCCTGACCCACTCAGTCACTCCAGCAATGTGTCTATCGTTGGTATAAACCAGCATATACAGGTCTTTGTTTCAATATTTACATCAGCCAGATTAAATTTCAGCTGTGATAGGGTTAGGGTATCATCACTTTAGTAAAGATACATCTTTTTATTTCTGACACTGTGCCCTTGGGTCCAAGACTCCCCTACTAGTAGAACCATCCTTTTATTTCAGAGATACAGCACAGAATCAGCACAATTCCAGTTGCACCAGAAAAAAAAATTTAAAATCCCTGGACACTTCAAATGACACAATTAAAAGGAAAAGTCAGCACAATTAATCAAAGAAGCAAACACAATTCAGGAGAGAGCGATAGTGTTCTCACCAACCTCATGCCCTGGAGATGTAGATCCACATCAGACACAAGGGGAGACTCCCTGTCTCTATCCTGAGCAAAAAGAGAGGCCCCCCTGTCTCTACCCTGAGCACCGCTTACAAGGGGAGACTCCCTGTCTCTACCCGGAACACAAAGACAGACTCACTGTCTCTACACTGACCACTGCTCCCGACGACAGCCCAGGACAACTGATTCCACCCACAGCACAGGACAACCGCTTCCATCCACAGCCCAGGACAACCGCTTCCATCCACAACCCAGGACAACCGCTTCCATCCACAGCCCAGGATAACCAGCTTCCATCCACAGCCCAGGACAACTGCTTCCATCCACAGCCCAGGACAACTGCTTCCATCCACAGCCCAGGACAACCAGCTTCCATCCACAGCCCAGGACAACTGCTTCCATCCACAGCCCAGGACAACTGCTTCCATCCACAGCCCAGGACAACTGCTTCCAGCCACTGCTCCTCACGACAGCCCAGGACAACTGCACTCATACACTCCCACAACTCCCCCTTTTATACAACTAACAATTTTCTAATCAGCTTCAATCAAGCCAATAACCACATTCACCAGTGGCCAATCAATGTTTGTTGCACACATCATGATATCCACCTGGGGCAGTAGTTGTCTGCGGGACAATAATTGCCCTCTGTTGACTCAATGGTCTTTACACAAAGTGGCTGCTTGCATTTCCTAAAGTCAGAGAAGACCAAAGCACGCAGAATCAGAATTAGGCCATTCGGCCCATCGAGTCTACTCTACCATTCAATCACGGCTGATCTATCTCTCCCTTCCAACCCCATTCTCCTGCCCATAACCCCTGACACCCGTACTAATCAAGAATCTATCTATCTCTGCCTTAAATATATCCACTGACAGCCTCCACCATCGTCTGTGGCCATGAATCCCACAGATTCACAACCCTCTGGCTACACAAATTCCTCCTCATCTCCTTCCTAAAGGAATGTCCTTTAATTCTGAGGCTGTGCCCTCTGGTCCTAGACTCTCCCACTAGTGGAAACATATTTTTAGTTTAGTTTAGAGATACAGCACGGAAGCAGGCCCTTCGGCTACAGAGTCCATACCGACCAGCGATCACCCCATACACTAGGGACAGTTTTACAATTACCGAATTATCAAAAGCAATTAACCTACAAACCCGCACGTCTTTGGAGTGTGGGATGAAACCGGAGCGCCGGGAGAAAACCCACGCTTATAGAGAACGTGCAAACTCTGTACAGACAGCACACGTAGTCAGGATGGAACCTGGGTCTCTGGCACTGTGAGGCAGCAACACCACCGTGCCGACCCATTTTTTGTTATTTTTCTATCCATGATTCAATTTTTTATTCCACACCAGCTCGCTGGTTCACAAATTGTTCACATTGAGAATGTTAACCTAAGGGGAAACATTTCCACACAGAGGGTGATGGGTGTATAGAACGAGCTGCAGGCAGTGAAGAAAGCGAATGGTATGTTAGCATTCATAGCAAAAGGATTTGAGTATAAGAGCAGGGAGGTTCTACTGCAGTTGTACAGAGTCTTGGCGAGACCACACCTGGAGTATTGCGTACAGTTTTGGTCTCCTAATCTGAGGAAAGACATTCTTGCCATAGAGGGAGTACAGAGAAGGTTCACCAGACTGATTCCTGGGATGGCAGGACTTTCACATGAAGAAAGACTGGATAGACTGGGATTGTACTCGCTAAAATTTAGAAGATTGAGGGGGGGGTCTTATAGAAACTTACAAAATTCTTAAGGGGTTGGACAGGCTAGATGCAGGAAGATTGTTCCCGATGTTGGGGATGGCATCAAACAGGAACTTAGAAATGCGTGCAACAAAGGTAAAACAGTTATAATGGGTGACTTCAATCTACATATAGATTGGGTGAATCAAATTTGCAAGGGTGCTGAGGAAGAGGATTTCTTGGAATGTATGCGGGATAGTTTTCTAAACCAACATGCAGGGGAACCAACGAGAGAGCAGGCTATTCTAGATTGGGTATTGAGTAATGAAGAAGGGTTAGTTGGCAGTCTTGTTGTGTGTGGCCCCTTGGGCAACAGTGACCATAATATGGTTGAGTTCTTCATTAGGATGGAGAGTGACATTGTTAATTCAGAAACAAGGGTCCTGAACTTAAAGAAAGGTAACTTTGAGGGTATGAGAAGTGAATTGGCCAAGATAGACTGGCAATTGATTCTTAATGGGTTGACGGTAGATATTCAATGGAAGGCATTTAAAGACTGCATGGATGAACTGCAACAATTGTTCATCCCAGTTTGGCAAAAAAATAAATCAGGGAAGATAGTGCATCCGTGGATAACAAGGGAAATCAGGGATAGTATTAAAACAAAAGTTGAAGCGTACAAATTAGCCAGAAAAAGCAGCCTACCAGAGGACTGGGAGAAATTCAGAGTCAAGCAGAGGAGGACAGAGGGCTTAATTAGCAAAAGGGAAAATAGATTATGAAAGAAAACTGGCAGGGAAGATAAAAACTGACTGCAAAAGCTTTTATAGATATGTGAAGAGAAAAAGATTAGTTAAAACAAATGTAGGTCCCTTGCGGTCAGAAACAGGCGAATTGATCATGGGGAACAAGGACATGGCAGACCAATTGAATAACTACTTCGGTTCTGTCTTCACCAAGGAAGACATAAATAATCTGCTGGTAATAGCAGGGGACCGGGGGTCAAATGAGATGGAGGTACTGAGTGAAATCCAGGTTAGCCGGGAAGTGTTGTTAGGTAAATTGAATGGATTATAGGCCGATAAATCCCCAGGGCCAGATAGGCTGCATCCCAGAGTACTTAAGGAAGTAGCCCCAGAAATAGTGGATGCATTAGTGATAATTTTTCAAAACGCGTTAGATTCTGGAGTAGTTCCTGAGGATTGGAGGGTAGCTAATGTAACCCCACTTTTTTCAAAAGGGAGGGAGAGAGAAAACGTGGAATTACAGACCAGTTAGTCCAACGTCGGTAGTGGGGAATTTACTCGAATCAGTTATTAAAGATGGGATAGCAGCACATTTGGAAAGTGGTGAAATCATTGGACAAAGTCAGCATGGATTTATGAAAGGTAAATCATGTCTGACGAATCTTATAGAATTTTTCGAGGATGTAACTAGTAGAGTGGATAAGGGAGAACCAGTGACTGTGTTATATCTGGACTTTCAGAAGGCTTTCGACAAGGTCCCACGTAAGAGATTCGTATACAAACTTAAAGCACACGGTATTGGGGGTTCAGTATTGATGTGGATAGAGAACTGGCTGGCAGACAGGAAGCGAAGAGTAGGAGTAAACGGGTCCTTTTCACAATGGCAGGCAGTGACTAGTGGGGTACCGCAAGACTCAGTGCTGGGACCCCAGCTATTTACGATATATATTAATGATTTGGACGAGGGAAATTAATGCAACATCTCCAAGTTTGCGGATGACACGAAGCTGGGGGGCAGTGTTAGCTGTGAGGAGGATGCTCGGAGGCTGCAAGGTGACTTGGATAGGCTGGGTGAGTGGGCAAATGCATGGCAGATGCAGTATAATGTGGATAAATGTGAGGTTATCCACTTTGGTGGCAAAACAGGAAAGTAGATTATTATCTGAATGGTGGCCGATTAGGAAAAGGGGAGATGCAACGAGACCTGAGTGTCATGGTACACCAGTCATTAAAAGTAGGCATGCAGGTGCAGCAGGCAGTGAAGAAGGCGAATGATATGTTAGCATTCATAGCAAAAGGATTTGAGTATAGGAGCAGGGAAGTTCTACTGCAGTTGTACAGGGTCTTGGTGAGACCACACCTGGAGTATTGCATACAGTTTTGGTCTCCTAATCTGAGGAAAGACATTCTTGCCATAGAGGGAGTACAGAGAAGGTTCACCAGACTGATTCCTGGGATGTCAGGACTTTCATATGAAGAAAGATTGGATAGATTCGGTGTGTACTCGCTAGAATTTAGAAGATTCTAGGTACAGGATCATCTAAGCAGAGAAAGCAGGTACAGGATACTGAGTTGGATGATCAGCCATGATCATATTGAATGGCAGTGCAGGCTCGAAGGGCCGAATGGCCTACTCCTGCACCTAGTTTCTATGTTTCTATGTTTCTATGATGTTGGGGAAGTCCAGAACAAGGGGTTACAGTTTAAGGATAAGGGGGAAGACTTTTAGGACCGAGATGAGAAATCATTTTTTGCACAGAGAGTGGTGAATCTGTGGAATTCTCTGCCACAGAAGGTAGTTGAGGCCAGTTCATTGGCTATATTTAAGAGGGAGTTAGATGTGGCCCTTGTGGCTAAATGGATCAGGGGGTATGGAGAGAAGGCAGGTACATGATACTGAGTTGGATGATCAGCCATGATCATATTGAATGGCGGTGCAAGCCCGAAGGGCCGAATGGCCTACTCCTCCACCTATTTTCTATGTTTCTATGAGCTGCCGGAGGAGACAGTTGAGGCTGAGACTATCACAACACTTGGACAGGTACATGGATAGCACAGATTTGGAGCGATATGGGCCAAGACGGGCAGGTGGGACTTCTGTAAATGGGGCATGTTGGCCGGTGTGGGCAAGTTGGGCTGAAGGGCCTGTTTCCGTCACATCGCGACTAGTGTAGATGGGGCATGTTGGCCGGTGTGTGCAAGTTGGGCTGAAGGGCCTGTTTCCGTGACTCTGTGACAGGTGTAGATTGGACATGTTGGCCTGTTTGGGCAAGTTGGGCCAAAGGGCCTGTTTCTGTGACTCTGGGACTAGTGTAGATGGGACATGTTGGCCAGTGTGGGCGTTGGGCCGAAGGGCCTGTTTCCGTGCTGTGTGACTCTGACTAGTGTAGATGGGACATGTTGGTGGGCATGGGGCAAGTTGGGCCGAAGGGCCTGTTTCCGTGCTGTGTGACTGTGACTAGTGTAGATGGGACATGTTGGAGGGCATGGGGCAAGTTGGGCTGAAGGGCCTGTTTCCGTGACTCTGTGACTGGTGTAGATGGGACATGTTGGCCAGTGTGGGCAAGTTGAGGCGAAGGGTCTGTTTCTGTGCTGGGTGACTGTGACTAGTGTAGATGGGACATGTTGGCCAGTGTGGGCAAGTTGAGCCGAAGGGCCTGTTTCTGTGCTGGGTGACTGTGACTAGTGTAGATGGGACATGTTGGTGGGCATGGGGCAAGTTGGGCTGAAGGGCCTGTTTCTGTGCTGGGTGACTGTGACTAGTATAGATGGGTCATGTTGGTGGGCATGGGGCAAGTTGGGTTGAAGGGCCTGTTTCCGTGCTGGGTGACTCTGTGACTAGTGTAGATGGGACATGTTGGTGGGCATGGGGCAAGTTGGGCTGCAGGGCCTGATTCCGTGCTGGGTGACTGTGACTAGTGTAGATGGGACATGTTGGAGGGCATGGGGCAAGTTGGGCTGAAGGGCCTGTTTCCGTGACTCTGTGACTGGTGTAGATGGGACATGTTGGCCAGTGTGGGCAAGTTGAGGCGAAGGGTCTGTTTCTGTGCTGGGTGACTGTGACTAGTGTAGATGGGACATGTTGGCCAGTGTGGGCAAGTTGAGCCGAAGGGCCTGTTTCTGTGCTGGGTGACTGTGACTAGTGTAGATGGGACATGTTGGTGGGCATGGGGCAAGTTGGGCTGAAGGGCCTGTTTCTGTGCTGGGTGACTGTGACTAGTATAGATGGGTCATGTTGGTGGGCATGGGGCAAGTTGGGTTGAAGGGCCTGTTTCCGTGCTGGGTGACTCTGTGACTAGTGTAGTTGGGACATGTTGGTGGGCATGGGGCAAGTTGGGCTGCAGGGCCTGATTCCGTGCTGGGTGACTGTGACTAGTGTAGATGGGACATGTTGGTGGGCATGGGGCAAGTTGGGCTGAAGGGCCTGTTTCTGTGCTGGGTGACTGTGACTGGTGTAGATGGGACATGTTGGTGGGCATGGGGCAAGTTGGGCTGAAGGGCCTGTTTCCGTGCTGGGTGACTGTGACTAGTGTAGATGGGCCATGTTGGTGGGCATTGGGCAAGTTGGGCTGAAGGGCCTGTTTCCGTGCTGGGTGACTGTGACTAGTGTAGATGGGACATGTTGGTGGGCATAGGGCAAGTTGCGCTGAAGGGCCTGTTTCTGTGCTGGGTGACTCTGTGACTGGTGTAGATGGGACGTTGTTGGGCACGGGGCAAGTTGAGCCGAAGGGTCTGTTTCCGTGCTGGGTGACTCTGTGACTAGTGTAGATGGGACATGTTGGTGGGCATGGGGCAAGTTGGGCTGAAGGGCCTGTTTCCGTGCTGGGTGACTGTGACTAGTGTAGGTGGGACATGTTGGTGGGCATGGGGCAAGTTGGGCTGAAGGGCCTGTTTCCGTGCTCGGTGACTACCATTCTGAACTTCCAAGAGTAACACTCCCCTTTCTCTGCATCACTTATTGTTAATAAAGAAAGTTTACATTTGCTGTTGAGAAATTTAGAAAAATAGGTGCAGGAGTAGGCCAATTATTCACACACCATTCATCACGTACTTGCTTTGGATTGGCTCTATAGAGTCATTCAATAAAGAGACACAAAACTGTATTTGTTCATTAAAACATCTGCTAATGTTCTATTAAAAGTACATTACATTACAACCACATACATTAGTACTCGTCACTTATGTCTTCTTACAATTAATGTACTCCATTTATTTTTTACACTAGAAAAAGAAAAGATTGAAAGAAAGAAGAAAGTGAAGGAAAAAGTGAAAGTGTAGAAAATGTGACAACAAAAAAGGACGAAGACCATATAAGAGCAAAATTAAAAAACAAAAGAAAAAGAGTTAAGAAATAGACCCTAGAAAAGAAAGAGAAAGAGAAAGAGGAAAAAGAAAGAAACAAATATTTTTATGAGTATTACGTAAATGGGACATACCAACTCTTCAACTAGCATCCATCCCCCCTTACCTGACCTCAATTTTTTTTATAGTACTTTTGCACCCTAAATTTGTAATAATTCTATAAATGCAGACCACGTCAGGTGGAAGTGATCTGGTTTACCTGCTAGGAGGAGTCTTATCTCTTCTAGGTGTAATGTTTCGAACATATTTGAAGTCCACATATTTATAGTTGGTATTGGAGCCTTCTTTCAAAATTTTAGAATTAGCTTTTTTCCAGTTATTAATCCATAGTCCATTAGTTTCTTTTGAAACACATTTAGTTCTGGGCCATCTTCCGTTATTCCGAAGATAATCCATTCTGCTTTGGGTATCAGTCTTATTTTAAATAACTTTGTAAAGATTTCAAAAATTTCATTCCAAAATTTTTGAATTTTTGTACAGAAAACGAATGTGCTTCTTGGGATTGACATTTATCACAAATAGATGATACATTTGGGAAAATTTTATGAATTTTAGTTTTCGAATAATATAGGGAGTTGGGAGGAGAGTTAAGGAGAAGGTCTACAAAGGTAACAATCTCAGGATTACTACCTGTGCCACGTGACGGTGAGAGTAGGAATGGAGTGAGGTGCAGGATAAATGCGTGGCTGAGGAACTGGTGCAGCGGGCAGGGATTCAAATTTCTGGATCATTGGGACCTCTTTTGGGGAAGGAGTGACCTGTACAGAAAGGACGGGTTGCATTTGAACCCGAGGGGGACCAATATCCTGGCGGGGAGATTTGCAAAGGCTACTGGGGAGACTTTAAACTAGAACGGTTGGGGGGAGGGACTCAAATAGAGAAAGCTAGTGGAAAATGTGGGAGGCAGGAGGCAGAGAAGGGAAGCACTCGGACCCAAAATGTAGGGGAGAAAGAAGAAAAATATAATAAACAGAGAATAAGTGGTGGTGGGTTTCTTAAATGTGCATATTTTAATGCTAGGAGCATTGTAAGAAAGGTGGATGAGCTTAGAGCCTGGATTGACACCTGGAAGTATGATGTTGTGGCGATCAGTGAAACATGGTTGCAGGAGGGCTGTGATTGACAAATAAATATTCCAGGATTACGTTGCTTCAGGGGTGATAGAATTGGAGGGGCAAGAGGTGGGGGTGTTGCATTGCTTGTCAAGGAAGATATTACAGCAGTACTTTGGCAGGATAGATTAGAGGGCTCGTCTAGGGAGGCTATTTGGGTGGAACTGAGAAATGGGAAAGGTGTAGCAACACTTATAGGGGTGTATTTTAGACCGCCAAATGGGGAGCGAGAATTGGAAGAGCAAATATGTAAGGAGATAGCAGATATTAGTAGTAAGCACAAGGTAGTGATTGTGGGAGATTTCAATTTTCCACACATAGACGGGGAAACACATTCTGTAAAAGGGCTGGATGGTTTGGAGTTTGTAAAATGTGTGCAAGATCGTTTTTTGCAGCAATACATAGAGGTACCTACTAGAGAAGGGGCAGTGCTGGACCTCCTGTTAGGAAATGAGACAGGGCAGGTGGCGGAGGTATGCGTCCGGGAGCACTTCGGGTCCAGTGATCACAATACCATTAGTTTCAATATAATTATGGAGAGGGTCAGAACTGGACCTAGGGTTGAGATTTTTGTTTGGAGAAAGGCTAATTTGAGGAGATGCGAAAGGATTTAAAAGGAGTGAATTGGGACATGTTGTTTTATGGGAAGGATGTAGAAGAAAAATGGAGGACATTTAAGGGTGAAATTTTAAGAGTACAGAATCTTTATGTCCCTGTTCGGTTGAAAGGAAATAGTAAAAAATGGAAAGAGCCATGGTTTTCAAGGGAAATTGGACACTTGGTTCGGAAAAAGAGAGAGATCTACAATAATTATAGGCAGCATGGAGTAAATGAGGTGCATGAGGAGTATAAAGAATGTAAAAAGAATATTAAGAAAGAAATCAGAAAAGCCAAAAGAAGATATGAGGTTGCTTTGGCAAGTAAGGTGAAAGTAAATCCAAAGGGTTTCTACAGCTATATTAATAGCAAAAGGATAACAAGGAATAAAATTGGTCCATTAGAGAGTCAGAGTGGACAGCTATCTGCAGAGCCAAAAGAGATGGGGGAGATATTGAACAATTTCTTTTCTTCGGTATTCACGAAGGAGAAGGATATGGAATTATGTGAGGTAAGGGAAACAAGCAGAGTAGCAATGGAAACTGTGAGATTCAAAGAAGAGGAGGTGCGGACACTTTTGAAAAATATGAAAACGGATAAGTCTCCAGGTCCTGACAGGATATTCCCTAGGACATTGAGGGAAGTTAGTGTAGAAATAGCAGGGGCTATGACAGAAATATTTCAAATGTCATTAGAAACGGGAATAGTGCCGGAGGATTGGCGTATTGCGCATGTTGTTCCGTTGTTTAAAAAGGGTTCGAAGAGTAAACCTAGCAATTATAGACCTGTTAGTTTGACGTCAGTGGTGGGCAAATTAATGGAAAGGATACTTAAAGATAATATATATAAGCATCTGGATAAGCAGGGTCTGATTAGGAACAGTCAACATGGATTTGTGCCTGGAAGGTCATGCTTGACTAATCTTCTTGAATTTTTCGAAGAGGTTACTAGGGAAATTGATGAGGGTAAAGCAGTGGATGTTGTCTATATGGACTTCAGTAAGGCCTTTGACAAGGTTCCTCAAGGAAGGTTGGTTAAGAAGATTCAATTGTTGGGTATTAATGGTGGAGTAGCAAGATGGATTCAACAGTGGCTGAATGGGAGATGCCAGAGAGTAATGGTGGATGGCTGTTTGTCAGGTTGGAGGCCGGTGACTAGTGGGGTGCCTCAGGGGTCTGTGTTGGGTCCACTGTTGTTTGTCATGTACATCAATGATCTGGATGATGCTGTGGAAAATTGGATTAGTAAGTATGCAGATGATACTAAGATAGGTGGTGTTGTGGATAATGAAGTAGATTTTCAAAGTCTACAGAGAGATTTAGGCCATTTGGAAGAGTGGGCTGAAAGATGGCAGATGGAGTTTAATGCTGACAAATGTGAGGTGCTACATCTCGACAGGACAAATCAAAATAAGACGTACACGGTAAATGGTAACGAATTGAGGAATGCAGTTGAACAGAGGGATCTAGGAATAACTGTGCATAGTTCCCTGAAGGTGGAATCTCATGTTCATAGGGTGGTAAAGAAAGCTTTTGGTGTGCTGGCCTTTATAAATCAGAGCATTGAATATAGAAGTTGGGATGTAATGTTAAAATTGTACAAGGCATTGGTGAGGCCAATTCTGGAGTATGGAGTACAATTTTGGTCGCCTCATTATAGGAAGGATGTCAACAAAATAGAGAGAGGACAGAGGAGATTTACTAGAATGTTGCCTGGGTTTCAGCAACTAAGTTACAGAGAAAGGTTGAACAAGTTAGGTCTTTATTCTTTGGAGCGCAGAATGTTAAGAGGGGACTTGATAGAGGTCTTTAAAATTATGAGCGGGTTAGACAGAGTGGACGTGGATAAGCTTTTCCCATTGAGAGTAGGGAAGATTCAAACAAGGGGACATGACTTGAGAATTAAGGGACAGAAGTTTAGGGGGAACATTAGGGGGAACTTCTTTACTCAGAGAGTGGTAGCTGTGTGGAATGAGCTTCCAGTGGAAGTGGTGGAGGCAGGTTCGATGTTATCCATTAAAAATAGATTGGATGGGTATATGGACGGGAAAGGAATGGAGGGTTATGGTCTGAGTGCAGGTAGATGGGACTAGGAGGAAGTATTTATTTTTAATTTAAAAAAAAAAAAAAAAAAAAAAAATTTAAAAATGTTCGGCACGGACTTGAAGGGCCGAGATGGCCTGTTTCCGTGCTGTTATGGTTATATATATATATATAATCTATGTAAAATTTTAAATTGTATTAAAGTGTGTCTTACATTAATCGAAATTTATGCACGTTTAATAAGTGTTCATTCCAACTTTCCTTTGAAATTTTAATAGCTAACTCTTGTTCCCAGTCTCTTCTGATACCCTCCGTAGATGGTATTTGTACATTTAAGATAATATTATACAAATATGATATTAAGTTTGCTGATTCAGCTTTAATCATGTGACTCTAACTCTGCTTAAAGCTTTTAATATACATAAATATAAAACACCTGTCAGCCTACCAAAGCTCCAACAAAAATATCCTCTCCATTCTATGGCCGTCTAAATCCTCGAAAGATGTAGCAAGAAAATGTGGACATACATCGGCGAGACCAAACGAAGACTGGCCGATCGTTTCACGGAACACCTTCGCTCAGCCCGCCTGAACCTGCCTGATCTCCCAGTTGCGGGACACTTTCATTCTCCTTCCCATTCCCACACAGACCTTTCTGTCCTCAGTCTCCTCCACTGTCAGAGAGAGCCCCAGCACAAATTGGAGGAACAGCATCTCGTATTTCGCTTGTGCAGCTTACAGCCCAGTGGTATGAATCTTGATTTCTCTAACATCAAGTAACCCCAGCATTCCCTCTCTCACCATCTCTCCCTCACCCAAGTCACACCCAACAAACAGCTCACAATGGCCTGTTTCCTTAATTTTCATTTGTTCTTTATCTCTCGACATCCATTGTCTACATCTCTCATTTCCCCTTCCCGTGACTTTCAGTTTGAAGAAGGGTCTCGACCCGAAACGTCACCATTCTTTCTCTCCAGAGATGCTGCCTGTCCGGCTGAGTTACTCCAGCACTCTGTGAAACGTCCGGTGGCGACATGCTTTGCTAGCAGTCGCAAAATGTTTAGCTCCGCTGAAAAAATCGCGATTTTTCGCGTTAAAATCGGGTCTGGAGGTCGGGACCGTTTTTAAAAACTTACCGGAGTCTCATGTCGCGGCGCTGATGACGTCATCAGTAAGCGCCGTGAATTTAACGGAGGGAAAGTCATTTTAAATGAAAAGTACATCTCCAGGTCAGAGCCCACAGAGGAAAGTTACAAAACAATCGCTGAAGACTCTGGAACATCAAGAAACTGCAAAACGGACCTCTGGAGGGGTTTCTGGAATGGATACACGATCTAAGACTGAGATGACCACAAAAGAGAAAACCGAATTGGAGGAGTTAAAAAACTCGGTAAGAGATTTGAAAAATGACTTGAAAGTTGGAAACATAAATTTGATGGCCGGTAATGAAAAAATACTTGCGGGCATTGGTGCTCTGAAAAAAAGAGTGGATGATGTGCAAGAAGAATTAACGGGGAAAATTAATAAGATGGCAGAAGAGACCACAAAGATGTTTGAGGCTGTGCATGAAACTGTTTCTGCAAATGTAACTGCAGTGAAAGATATGGAAGCTGTTATGGAAGAGATGACCGGAGAGATGCAGACGATGAAGTTAGAAATAGACAGCCTCAAGAGCCATCTTACAAAAGTGTCTGATAAATGTGTTGACCTAGAAGCTCGCTCAAGACGACAAAATATACGTATACGTGGAGTAAAAGAGGGAGCTGAGGGGGACAATGCTTGTGAGTTCACTGCCAATCTAATTAAACACGTACTCAAACTACCTGAGGCACCTGTAATTGAAGCAGCACATCGACTACCCAGATTTAAACCAAGATCTCAAGGAGCACATGCCTATCCACGACAGATCATAGTTAAACTTCGGGATATTCCAACAATGGAAGCGCTGATGAAAAAAATCAAATACGGAGAGGAGATGATGTACAGAAATGATTCTATTAAACTCCTACGGGACTACCCTTATGAGATTGTGCAAAAGAGAAGAAAGTTCTCACAGACCAGAGAAGTTCTTTACGGTGTCAAGGGTGTTATGTGTGGGGTGTATTACCCGGCCAGGATGCGTATTACTTTCATGGGAAAGTCAAAAACATTCATTAACCCGGCAGAATCTCTTAAATACGCTCAAGAAATCGTGGCCAAGGCAGCAACAAGTGAAGATTGATCACCAAGACGTCATGAACAAATTAATTTGTTTATTCCCCCATCAAGAATATCACAAGAAAAGTGAATAACTGAACATCAAGCTTTTAAATTTATCACACGCAACAGATTTTCCAGGAGACGTGTCTAGACATTATTATCTTCCCTTGAACATTGTGGCATCTAACTCAAGGACACTCTGTGCTCAAACGAGGAAAGACTGATAACATGGGACTGACGATCTGATGTGCTGAGAGCGAAAAACATCACATGGCTTATATAGTTTTATTAAATATTGAGAATCATTAATAATTAATAATTAACAATACTAATATAGAAATAGCAATTGAAACTGATAAAAATGTGTTGCCGGCTTTATAACACAGACAACAGTAATTACATATGTTCCGCAGCTCGAGTGGGGAGGGGAGGAGATTAGGCACCTGGCATAATTCCAGGAGCCTGACTCCGGTTAACCCTTTCAGCGAACAGCTCACTTTTAACAATACTAAACCCAATTCAAAATAGTTAAGAGATAAAGAGTGAGGAATATATATAACTGAATACATTTGAAGTCGGAATGAAACATATATATGGCTTATATAGTTTTACAAAATATGGAGAATCAATAATAATTAATAATTAACAATACTAATATAGATATAGCAATTGAAACTGATAAAAATGTGTTGCCTGCCTTATAACGCAGACACATATGTTCCGCAGCTCGAGTGGGAAGGGGAGGAGACTAGGCACCTGGCACAACTCCAGGAGCCTGACTCCGGTTAACCCTTTCAGCAAACAGCTCACTTTTAACAATACTAAAACCAATTCAAAATAGTTAAGAGATAAAGAGTGAGGAATATATGTAACTGAATACATTTGAAGTCGGAATGAAACATATAAATATACTGCAACTAGGGTGAAATAGAACTGATTTGGAAACGGTACAGACCCCCTAGGTTTTGGGTAATAAAGGCAGCGGGGCTAACGTCACAACATCTACGCCGGAAGTGATATAGATGTCGTACCCCACAGACGAGTGGGACACTCACTACGGTGTTGAAATCTCAGACACCGTACACTTATTTGATATAATTTTATTTTTTATTTTTATCACAATACGTCACATCTATGTGTTTTCTTTCCAAGGACAATCGCGGAGGAGAACTACCAAGGAAGTCTATAATAGAAATGCCCCCAAAATAACCAGAGTCCTGAGGTATGAATGCACCATAATAAATAAGATCAATAAAATTGGTAAAAATGTATGATGATAATCAAAAGAAAATGGGAGGAATCACACTATGTAGCTGGAATATAAGGGGTATTAATGAGCCTATTAAAAGGAGCAAGGTACTAGCTCAGTTGAAATCATACAACACGGACATTTCGTTTCTACAGGAAACGCATCTTAAACATCAAGATCAGACGAGACTGAGGGCAAACTGGATAGGACAAACATTTCACTCTTCATTCACCTCCAAATCTAGAGGCACTGCAATCATCATTCGTAAAGGAATTCCATTTAAATCAAAGAATACTATTTTAGATAAGGAAGGGAGATACCTTATAGTAGCAGGAGAGATCAATAATACGCCAATTACGCTGGTAAATATATACGCGCCCAATTTCGATAACCCTCAATTTTTTAATAAAATTCTGAATATAATTGCAGAATTTAATTTTCAAAATGTTATAGTTGGAGGAGACTTTAACTGTGTTTTAGACCCTTATCTAGATAAATCGATGCAAAAACAAAAAGGTAATATGAAATCTAAAACCAGTGAACTTTTACATACATATATGGAAAACACAAATATAGCAGATGTGTGGAGGATTGCAAACCCGACGGGAAGGGATTATTCGTTTTATTCAACGGTGCATAAAACATACTCACGGATAGACTACTTTCTTGTGGATACAAAATTAATTCCGCACACTATGAACGCTAAATATCACACTAATGCGATCTCAGACCACTCTCCGTTAACTTTTGTTTTAAAATTAGAAGGAATGTCTATGAATAAATCGTTCTGGAGGTTTAACTCGCAAATTTTAAAAGACCCACAAGGGAGTATATATCTAAAAAAACAGATGGATCTATTTTTTTAGATAAATGATACACCAGATATTTCCCCCACGCTATTATGGGAATCCTTCAAAGCATTTATTAGAGGAGTCATTATTTCATTCCAAGCTTATCAAAATAAAAAGAATAAGAATGAACAAAGACACTTAGAAGAACAAATAAAACAATTAGATACAGATAATGCTAAAGACCCAACTATGGATAAACATAATAAAATCCTACTATTGAAATTCAAGCTAAATAAATTACTGTCAGAGAAAGTTATAACATTATTTCAAATCACAAAACAAGAACACTTCGAATTCGGGGACAAACCCCACAAACTCCTAGCACGCCAACTGAAAAAACGGGAAAAAGAGAATGCAATATTAAAGATTAAATCAGACAGAGGGGAATTAATAACACTACCCAAGGAGATCAATAAAAGATTTGCTCAATTTTACCAGAATTTATGCACATCTAAAACGTTAATAGATAATAATAAAATCTCAGAATTCTTAGATAACTGTAACCTACCACAATTAGAACTGAGGGAACAAGAGGAACTGGGAGCACAAATCACTCCTAAGGAGATAGAAGACACAATAAAAACACTAAAGAATGGAAAAACACCAGGACCAGACGGATTCAGTAATGAATTTTATAAATCTTTTTATGACATAGTTACTCCACGATTACAGAAAATGTATACACATGCTTTTAAAGAGCAAAACTTACCAGAAACACTAGCAGAATCAACGATTATATTAATACTTAAAAAAGATAAAAATATAGAAGAACCAGGATCATATAGAGCTATAGCTTTGTTAAATACGGATCAAAAAATAATAGCGAAAACACTAGCCAGTAGACTAAGCAGGTATGTTAGTAGACTAATAAATGAGGATCAAACAGGATTTATACCTAAGAGACATTCATTTAATAATTTGAGACGTTTGCTCAACATAATGCACTCGCATAAATCTCAGGACCAAGAGTTATCTATCATCTCATTGGACGCAGAAAAAGCGTTTGATCAAGTAGAATGGGACTATATGTTTAAAGTATTGCAAAAATTCCAATTGGGAGAGAACTTCATTGCATGGATAAAACTATTATATAACAAATCTACGGCTAGAATACTAACTAATAATATATTATCCTCGAAATTTGAACTATCAAGGGGCAATAGACAAGGATGTTCATTATCACCGCTGTTATTTGCTTTAGTAATTGAACCCCTTGCTGAAAAAATAAGAACACACATGGATATTTACGGTTATAATACAAAATATTCAAATAACAAAATATCCTTATATGCCGATGACGTACTATTATACATCACAAAACCACAAATTAGTATACCAAATATATTAAATTTAATTGAGGACTTTGGATCCTTTTCAGGATATAGAATAAACTGGAACAAAAGTGAAATTATGTCGATAAAACCAAAAGACTCAACACACCTCAGGAAATTCCCTTTTAAAATAGCCATAGAAAAATACAAATATTTGGGAATTGAAATTACTAGAAATTACCAGGATATGTTTAAAGCCAATTATAATCCCTTACTTAAGAAATTAAATAATATGATTAAATTCTGGAAAACACTTCCGATGTCCTTAATAGGCAGAATAAATGCTATAAAAATGATTTTCTTACCACAAATCCTATACCTATTTCAATCAATACCTATATATATCCCAAAAAAGTTTTTCAGAAAATTGGACTCAGACATTACAAATTTTATATGGGATTATAAATCCCATAGAATACAAAGAGCACACCTTAATAAACGAAAAGAGTTGGGGGGTCTCGCGCTCCCTAACTTTATGTATTATAAATGGGCAGTAAATATTAAAAATATGATTCACCTGCTGGACAATTCTGCCCAGCAGGTGGACTGGATTATAATGGAAAAAGAGGACTGTTCCCCGAGTAATATAGGAGCGATTATTCTCTCTCCAATAAATTTGAATAATAAAAATTATAATAAAAACCCAATTATAAATAGCACAATTAGAACATGGAAACAAATAAAACAGAATCTAAAATTAAGAAACCTATCTCTCTCAACACCAATAGTTAATAACCCATCGTTTAAACCTTCAACCATAGACAAATCATTTATACAATGGGAAAGAATGGGAATCAAAACGCTTGAAGATCTGTATGAACTGGGAAAATTACTATCATTTCAACAACTACAACTGAAATATAATCTGAAAAATAATCAATATTTTAAATATCTACAAGTTTGTGATTACCTAAAAAAACACACAAAAGACTATCATAATATGCCTTCCGATTTACTAGATGAAGCAATGAAGACAAAGGCGGAATCAGCTAATCTAATATCGTACTTATATAATATCATTTTAAACATAGAAATACCCACAACAGATGGAATTAGAAGAGACTGGGAACAAGAATGAGCTATAAAAATTTCAAAAGAGAGCTGGGATAACCATTTACTACAGGTGCATAAATGTTCGATCAACGTACGACATACGCTCATCCAATTCAAAACATTACATAGACTATATTATTCAAAAACTAAATTAAATAAAATCTTTCCTAATGTTTCACCAATCTGTGATAAATGTCTATGTCAAGAAGCTACCATAGCGCATTCTTTTGTTTTTTGTACAAAAATCCAAAATTTTTGGTATGAAATATTTGATATTTTCTCAAAATTAATTAAAATAAAACTGGTACCAAAACCAGAATGGATCATTTTTGGAATATCGGAAGGTATCCCTGAATTAAATGTGTACCAGAAGAACTTATTCAATTACGGGTTAATAATGGGTAAAAGGCTCATACTTAAATTCTGGAAAAATGCGCCCACACCAACAATAAAAATGTGGACATCAAATATGTTGGAAACATTACATCTGGAAGAGATGAGATTCCTCTTAGCAGGGAAAGCAGACCAATTCCAAAAGACGTGGTCTACGTTTTTGGACCTATTACAAGCATGAGGTGCAATAGTAATTTAAAAAATAAATAAATAAAGAATGGTATCAGGACCTGGTAATGGGAGGTAAAACAATAAAAACAGACTTGGTCGGTGGTTCCCTTTCTGCGATTGTTCCTACTTTCTTTTTCTTTCTTTTCTAGGATCTGCTTTCTTACTTTACTTCCTTCTCTAACTTCTTTTCTAAGGGGCTTTCTTTTCACAACACTCTTTTGCACTTCACGACTCTTGCGCACATTCTTTACTTTTCTTACTTCTATCTTTCTCTTAAAGCTAAAAAAATGAAGCGGTATAAAAAATGTACTAAGATATAAGTGTTGTGTATTACTGTAAATTATCGTACTTCTAATAAAAATAATTTAAAAAAAATATTTTTTTTTTAAAAAATTAAATTGTATTAAAGTGTGTCTTACATTAATCGAAATTTATGCACGTTTAATAAGTGTTCATTCCAACTTTCCTTTGAAATTTTAATAGCTAACTCTTGTTCCCAGTCTCTTCTGATACCCTCCGTAGATGGTATTTGTACATTTAAGATAATATTATACAAATATGATATTAAGTTTGCTGATTCAGCTTTAATCATGTGACTCTAACTCTGCTTAAAGCTTTTAATATACATAAATATAAAACACCTGTCAGCCTACCAAAGCTCCAACAAAAATATCCTCTCCATTCTATGGCCGTCTAAATCCTCGAAAGATGTAGCAAGAAAATGTGGACTTATACATCGGCGAGACCAAACGAAGACTGGCCGATCGTTTCACGGAACACCTTCGCTCAGCCCGCCTGAACCTGCCTGATCTCCCAGTTGCGGGACACTTTCATTCTCCTTCCCATTCCCACACAGACCTTTCTGTCCTCAGTCTCCTCCACTGTCAGAGTGAGCCCCAGCACAAATTGGAGGAACAGCATCTCGTATTTCGCTTGTGCAGCTTACAGCCCAGTGGTATGAATCTTGATTTCTCTAACATCAAGTAACCCCAGCATTCCCTCTCTCACCATCTCTCCCTCACCCAAGTCACACCCAACAAACAGCTCACAATGGCCTGTTTCCTTAATTTTCATTTGTTCTTTATCTCTCGACATCCATTGTCTACATCTCTCATTTCCCCTTCCCGTGACTTTCAGTTTGAAGAAGGGTCTCGACCCGAAACGTCACCATTCTTTCTCTCCAGAGATGCTGCCTGTCCGGCTGAGTTACTCCAGCACTCTGTGAAACGTCACCTATCCATGTTCTCCACAGATGCTGCCTGACCCGCTGAGTTACTCCAGCACTCTGTGAAACGTCACCTACCCATGTTCTCCACAGATGCTGCCTGACCCGCTGAGTTACTCCAGCACTCTGTGAAACGTCACCTATCCATGTTCTCCACAGATGCTGCCTGACCCGCTGAGTTACTCCAGCACTCTGTGAAACGTCACCTATCCATGTTCTCCACAGATGCTGCCTGACCCGCTGAGTTACTCCAGCACTCTGTGTTTGTCTTTTGTGAAAACATTATGTTCTGTTTCTCTATAAATGCACCTTATTCCCCCTCCTGTTTAAATTGACGAGTTCTCCAAATCCACTCTTTCCAGGCATTTCATTATACTGTAGGTTTCAGTGAGATCCACCCTAATCTTTCTAAACCTATATATTGTAAATAGCTGGGGTCCCAGCACAGAGCCTTGCGGTACCCCACTAGTCACTGCCTGCCATTCTGAAAAGGTCCCGTTTACTTCTACTCTTTGCTTCCTGTCTGCCAGCCAGTTCTCTATCCACATCAAAACTGAACCCCCAATACCGTGTGCTTTAAGTTTGCATACTAATCTCTTATGTGGGACCTTGTCGAAAGCCTTCTGAAAGTTCAGATATAACACATCCACTGGTTCTCCCTTATCCACTCTACTAGTTACATCCTCGAAAAATTCTATAAGATTCGTCAGACATGATTTACCTTTCATAAATCCATGCTGACTTTGTCCAATGAATTCACCACTTTTCAAATGTGCTGCTATCCCATCTTTAATAACTGACTCCAGAATTTTCCCCACCACCGATGTTAGACTAACTGGTCTGTAATTTCCTGTTTTCTCTCTCCCTCCCTTTTTAAAAAGTGGGGTTACATTAGCCACCCTCCAGTCCTCAGGAACTACTCCAGAATCTAAAGAGTTTTGAAAAATTATCACTAATGCATCCACTATTTCTGCGGCTACTTCCTCAAGTACTCTGGGATGCAGCCTATCTGGCCCTGGGGATTTATCGGCCTTTAATCCATTCAATTTACGTAACACCACTTCCCGGCTAACCTGGATTTCACTCAGTTCCTCCATCTCATTTAACCCCCGGTCTCTTGCTATTTCTTTAGATTATTTATGTCTTCCTCAGTGAAGACAGAACCAAAGTAGTTATTCAATTGGTCTGCCATGTCCTTGTTCTCCATGATCAATTCGCCTGTTTCTGACTGCGTGACCTACATTTGTTTTAACTAATCTTTTCCTCTTCACATATCTATAAATACTTTTGCAGTCAGTTTTTACGTTCCCTGCCAGTTTTCTTTCATAATCTATTTCCCCTTTCCTAATTAAGCCTTTTGTCCTCCTCTGCCGGACTGAATTTCTCCCAGTCCTCTAGTAGGCTGCTTTTTCTGGCTAATTTGTACGCTTCATCTTTTGTTTTGATACTATCCCTGATTTCCCTTGTTATCGACGGATGCACTACCTTCCCCGATTTATTCTTTTGCCAAACTGGGATGAACAATTGTTGTAGTTCATCCATGCAGTTTATAAATGCATTCCATTGCATATGCACCGTCAACCCTTTAAGAATCATTTGCCAGTCTATCTTGGCCAATTCACGTCTCATACCCTCAAAGTCACCTTTCTTTAAGTTCAGGACCCTTGTTTCTGAATTAACAATGTCACTCGCCATCCTAAAGAAGAACTCAACCATATTATGGTCATTCTTGCCCAAGGGGCCACGCACAACAAGACTGCTAACTAACCCTGTCTCATTACTCAATACCCAGTCTAGAATAGCCTGCTCTCTCGTTGGTTCCTCTACATGTTGGTTAAGAAAACTATCCCGCACACATTCCAAGAAATCCTCTTCCTCCGCACCCCTGCCAATTTGATTCACCCAATCTATATGTAGATTGAATTCACCCATTATAATTGTTTTACCTTTGTTGCACGCATTTCTAATTTCCTGTTTGATGCCATCCCCAACTCCACTACTACTGTTAGGTGGCCTGTACACAACTCCCACTAGCGTTTTCTGCCCCTTAGTGTTTCGCAGCTCTACCCATATCGATTCCACATCCTCCAAGCTAATGTCCTTCCTTTCTGTTGCGTTAATCTCCTCTCTAACCAGCAATGCTACCCCGCCTCCTCTTCCTTTCTGACTATCCCTCCTGAATATTGAATATCCCTGGATGTTCAGCTCCCAGCCTTGGTCACCCTGGAGCCATGTCTTCGTGATCCCAACTATATCATATTCATTAATAACTGTCTGCACACTCAACTGATCCACCTTATTACGAATGCTCCTTGCATTAAGATACAAAGCCTTCAGTCTTGTTTTTACAACACTCTTACCCCTTATACAATTGTGTTGAAAAGTGGCCCTTTTTGATTTTTGCCCTGGATTTGTCTGCCTGCCACTTTTACTTTTCACCTTGCTACCTATTGCTTCTACCCTCATTTTACACCCCTCTGCCTATCTGCTCTTGCACCTATCCCCCTGCCACATTAGTTTAAATCCTCCCCGACAGCACTAGCAAGCACTCCCCCAAGGACATTGGTTCCATTCCAGCCCAGGTGCAGACCGTCCTGGTTGTACTGGTCCCACCTCCCCCAGAACTGGTTCCAATGCCCTAGAAATTTGAATCCCTCCCCCTTGCACCATTTTTCAAGCCACGTATTCATCTGTGTTGAATTCAAGCCACGTATTCATTATGTTTATCTGTAGTAGAATCTTTGGCATTATCTAACTCTAACTAATTTCTTGTTCTAGCAACATTTGTTCTGTCTTATTCTTTTTTATTTTGAAAAATTTGATATGAAATTATAATTCCTCTAATAAATGCTTTGAAAGTTTCCCATTATAAAAAAGGCGAAATACCTGGTGTATCATTTGTCTAAAAAAAAGTTTCATTTGTTGTTTTAAATATTGATAACCTTGTGTCGTTTAAAATATGTGTATTAAACCTCCAAAAATATTTTTTACCCGGCATTCCCTCGAATTTTACTAAAGATATCAACGGGGAGTGATCAGAAATACTACTGATGTGGTATGTTGGATTAACTGTATATGGCATTAATTTCATATCCACTAAAAAATAATCAATTCGTGAATAAGTTTTATGTACCGATGAGTAAAACGAGTATCCCCTTCCAACTGAACTAGCAGATCTCCATACATCTGTTATATTAGTATTTTTTATATATGTATTTAGAAGTTCACTAGTCTTAGATTTTAAATTACTCCTCCTTTGTTTTGCTGATTTGTCTAAATATGGATCTGAAACACAATTGAAGCCCCCCCCCCCCCCTATTATTACATTTTGGTAATTAAACTCTGATATTATATCTATAATTTTATTTAAAAAGGCACCCCTTATATTCCAAATACAAAATGTAATTCCTCCATTCTTTATTTGTCTATCGTCTTGCATTATATATCAATATAGTGTTCTTGAATCATATGGTGCAACCAAATACCTCAGAATTCTTGGTGTTGGGTGGTCATCCCGAGTTTTTAGATTTATATTACATCTCCTTCATGTATAGTGCCTTAGAAAAAGAAAGAAAAAATGTGATATAAAATTGGTTACAAAAAAATAAGCAAATAGAAGTCTTTATAGTGATTTAAAAAAAGTGATGTTAAGGTATCTAAGAAAAGATACCTTAAAGACGAATAGCCACCTAAGGTGGCGAAATATTTATGGACTTCCGTTGATGTTGTCGTACATTGAGCTCCAACCCCTTAGCAGAGCCTCATGAAAAGCTACAGACCGTTTCATATGTTGTTTTTTCTTATATAAATTTATCAAACCAGCACCAGTAAAAACCGAAAGAGCCCAGAAAAATAAATAAAAAATAAAAACCCAAATATAAAACACAACGTATGTTCAGTTCTATAAGTATATATGCCTTTCCAATTTATCTAACCTTAATCTAATCTAAACTTTACCATATATATCCACCCAAATTTCTTACATAATATCTCATTCTTTAACTACCGTACAAGCAAGTACCAAGGGGTTAAACAAAACCATACTTCTGGATCTTTTCCAGGTGTATGCTGCGCCTAACTCCTTCCCACACAATAATAGTTTGTTAGTATTGTTATAAACATTTTACTTAGTTACTATTTATAAATATATATCATTAATATTAGTTCATTTCCCTTAAATAATTTAAATATATATAATCAAAATTATGTACACTCCCATTATTTCCTTCCCCGCCTCATGGTTTATTCATGATTTATTCATATTTGCCACATACATTCACAAATAATTAGTATTATTAAATTTGTTAAAATAATTGGTTATTTATAATTAAAATATAATGATTAGAGATTTTCTTAAATCAACAGTTTCTATATTCCAATTAGTATTATCTCGTTCCATGTCCATTATACATTCCTTCATTAATTATGTATCTTCAACGTCCTTTTGTTTATCTTTAAGCTTTTCATTCAAGGTGAAACATGGACAGTACTCTCGAAAACACATTCCAGACAGCTAAGCATATCTGGTAACTGTCTGGAAAGTTCCGCCATCTTAACCAGTTCACAACTCTGTCTTAAAAGTTTAAAAGTTCAATCTTCTTCCTTGTCGACAACTTCCCCCGATGTATTCTTTACGATATCCTCTGCGTGCTTAAAAGCTTTTTTCGGGATCTGTAAATGAGCGTTCAGTGCCCTTATAAGTAATCTTCATTTTTGCTGGATAGACCACCCCATATCTCACACCGGGCACTCCTTTCAGAATGTTGAGGAACAACTTGGTGGGACTTCTTGTCGACCTGGATCTCCTCCAGATGGTATGAAGGGGAAAACATGAAACATCTGCCGACTGATGTGGTCGCCAGCTGGATGCGAGGAACTTTCCCTCCAAAGACTTGCAGGAAAATGCCACTGGGGCAGATGATGAGTCAGAGCGGGACGAGTTTGACAAATTTCTTAAACATTTTGATAAAATGAACATCAGGAACTCGAGCGCCGTTCGTGTAAAACCATCGGATTTGTAGCCACATCTGTGGGGAGCGCACCGGAATTTCTTACTCCGTCCAACAAAGGCCATTTTAAGAGCCACTAGCCACCCCGCCCGCGCTCTCATCTGTATTTATAATAATAATAATCATCATTTTATTTACTGGCGCCTTTCTAAAACCCAAGGACACCTTACAATGCATAGAATCACAACAAAACAAAAAACACATAATCGGAATAAATTAAATAAAAAAACACCACAGTACACAAATCAAGGACAGAATTCAATTTCAAAAGCACCAAAAGAAAATAAGAAACACAATTTGAGGAGAGAGCAGCGGCGACCAATTCGCGCCAGCGTCCACTCTCCCCTCCGACCGCCATCTTGTACACGGACTGACAGGCACAGGCACAGGCACAGCACACAAAATCATCCCCCCACAATGACCACCACTGTGGGGGAAGGCACAATGTCCAGTCCCCAACCCAGTTCTCCCCAGAGTCAGGCCCATCGAGGCCGCCACAGTTGCCTCTACGGAGGCCCGATGTTCCTGGCCGTCGGGAGAGTCCTCGGAGCGGCTGGAACGGCCGGTTTCCCAGCGGAGTCGATGGCACCTGAAGCCGACAGGACCGCGCTGATTTGGAGCCACGAGGCTCCCGATGTTGGAGTCGGCGCCGCCGCCCGCAGCTGGTGGCTCCGCAGTCCCGCAGCCCGGAGGTGTTGAAGTTGGCGGTCCAGCTCACCGGGTAGGGACCTAGAAATAGTTTCCCCCTTACCCCCCCACATTAAAAGTAAAAAAAAAAAAAACAAACAAAGAAATAAAAAACAATAAAACTAAAGAAACAGTGAATTTGACGGACGGCTGCTGTTTAGCAGCCGTTCCTCCAAGATGGCGGCTCCCACTGTTTGGGATTTTTGGGATTTCATCGTCAACATTTCCCAGGGGAAAATCCACGGAGTTTAAGAAATTTGTCAAACTCGTCTGGCTCTGACTCAACACCATCTGGAGGAGATCTGGGGCCACAAGAAGTCCCATCAAGTTGTTCCTCAACAGCTTCTCCAGCGCCAGGTGTGGACGTTCACGTAGAACGTGGAGCAAGATTGGCCTTTGGGATCTTCAACCATGTGTTATTACAGTCCATAGTGATCATCAAGCTCTGCTATCTTTTGTCGTCCTTAACTGATCTGGTGAATGGAGACTATAATAGAGACTTGAAGGATGTAGTGTACCTGGACTTTCAGAAAGCATTTAATAAAGTCCCACATAGGAGATTAGTGGGAAAAATTAGGGCACATGGTATTGGGGGTAGAGCCCTGACATGGATAGAAAATTGGTTGGCAGACAGGAAACAAAGAGTAGGGATTAACGGGTCCCTTTCAGAATGGGAGGTAGTGACTAGTGGGGTGACAAGTTGGGAAAAGGTGAAGTACAACGGGATCTTGGGGTCCTTGTTCATCAGTCAATGAAAGTAAGCATGCAGGTACAGCAGGCAGTAAAGAAAGCGAATGCCATGTTGGCCTTCATAACAAGAGGAAGTTGTGTATCGGAGCAAAGAGGTCCTTCTGCAATTACACAGGGCCTTAGAAAGCCCACACCTGGAGTATTGCGTGCAGTTCCTGTCTCCAAATTTGAGGAAGGACATTCTTGATATTGAGGGAGTGCAGCGTAGGTTTACAAAGTTAATTCCAGGGATGGTGGGACTGTCATATGCTGTGAGAATGGAGTGGCTGGGCTTGTATACCCTAGAATTTAGAAAGATGAGAGGGAATCTTATTGAAACATATGTTTTTTAAGGGTCTGGACACGCTAGAGACGGGAAACATATTCCCGATGTGGAGGGAGTCCAGAACCAGGGGCCACAGTTTAAGAATAAGGGGTAAGCCATTTAGAACGGAGATGGGGAAACTCTTATTCACACAGAGAGTTGGGAGACTGTGGAATTATCTGCCTCAGAGGGCGGTGGAGGCCGGTTCTCTGGAAACTTTCAAGAATGAGCTCGATAGGGTTCTTAAAGATAGCGGAGTCAAGGGGATATGGGGAGAAGGCAGGAACGGGGTACTGATTGTGGATGATCAGCCATGATCACATTGAATGGCGGTGCTGGCTCGGAGGGCCGAATGGCCTACTCCTGCACCTATTGCCTATTGAAGCAAGGTTGTGTCCCAGCTCCCATGCTGTTCGGCATCTTCCTATCTGCCCTCTGTCCTTTGTCTGCACGACTGACATAAGGAGCGTATCTTCACACTAGAAGCGACAGGAACCTCTTCATTCTAGCAACGCTGAAAGCCAAGACCAAGGTAAGAACTGTGCTTATAAATGTCCAATGGTTCTTTATTAGTCATATTTACCGAGCTAAAGTGAAATTCATTTCTGTAAAACTTTATTGCATGTATCACCACACATAATCACTATGACAAATCTTAAATAAGAATCTCGGATATGGTACAAGTGTATAACAATAGTAGATTGAGATAGTAGACAGAGAGGCCAGGTTTGGTGCCATTTTTCAAGTCTCAGTTTGTAAGTGCAGAGTTCTTGTCTTGTGTTGGCGGGGTGCGTGTGGGGGAGGGGAGTGGGGGCAGCGAGAGTTGTGAAGCCGGGGGGGTGTGGATGGGGGCAGGGCGGGTGAGGGGTGTGTGGGTAGGGGGTGCGGGGGTGCGGGGGTGCGGGGGAGGGAGGATGTGGGTGGGGCATGTAAGTGGGGGGGGTACGAAGGTAAGCTAGCCAAGAATATAAAGGAGGTTAGTAAAAGCTTCTTTAGGTATGTGAAGAGGAAAAAAATAGCTAAGACCAAAGTTGGCCCCTTGAAGACTGAAAAGGGTGAATTTATTATGGGGAACAAGGAAATGGCAGATGTGTTGAACAGGTACTTTGGATCCGTCTTCACTAAGGAAGACACAAATAATCTTCCTGATGTACTAGTGGCCAGAGGATCTGGGGTGACGGAGGAACTGAAGGAAATTCACATTAGGCAGGTAATGGTGTTGGGTAAACTGATGGGACTGAAGTCTGATAAATCCCCAGCGCCTGATGGTCTGCATCCCAGGGCACTTAAGGCTCTAGAAATTATGGACTCATTTGTGATAATTTTCCAATGTTCTATAGATTCAGGATCAGTTCCTGTGGATTTGAGGGTAGCCAATGTTATCCCAATTTTAATTATAGACGGGAGAGAGAAAATGGAATTATAGACCAGATAGCCTGACATCGGTGGTGGGGAAGATGCTGGAGTCAATTATAAAAGATGAAATAGCGGCACATTTGGATAGCTGTACAGGGCCTGTCCCACTGCGATTTTTTCGGCGACTGCGAGCATCAGTGACTGACGCCCGTAAAACCATCAAGTTGTACGACATACACGCTGACGTATGCTGTCATATAATGTGGATAAATGTGAGGTTATCCACTTTGGTGGCAAAAACAGGAAAGTAGACTATTATCTGAATGGTGACCGATTAGGAAAAGGGGAGATGCAACGAGACCTGGGTGTCGTGGTACACCCGTCATTGAAAGTAGGCATGCAGGTGCAGCAGGCAGTGAAGAAAGCTGCCTGTATGTATGTTAGCATTCATAGCAAAAGGATTTGAGTATAGGAGCAGGGAGGTTCTACTGCAGTTGTACAGGGTCTTGGTGAGACCACACCTGGAGTATTGCGTACAGTTTTGGTCTCCAAATCTGACGAAAGACATTCTTGCCATAGAGTACAGAGAAGGTTCACCAGACTGATTGTTCCCGATATTGGGAAAGTCCAGGACAAGGGGTCACAGTTGAAGGACAAAGGGGTAATCTTTTAGGACCGAGATGACAAAAACATTTTTCACACAGAGAGTGGTGAATCTCTGGAATTCTCTGCCACAGAAGGTAGTTGAGGCTACTTCATTGGCAATATTTAAGAGGGAGTTAGATGTGGCTCTTGTGGCTAAAGGGATCAGGGGGTATGGAGAGAAGGCAGGTACAGGATACTGAGTTGGATGATCAGCCATGATCATATTGAATGACGGTGCAGGCTCGAAGGGCTGAATGGCCTACTGCTGCACCTATTTTCTATGTTTCTTTGTTTCTATGTCCTGCGGGTGACGCCCGGTTAGGGTAAGGATCAGGGTTAGGGTTAGGGGCAGGGTTTGGGTTAGGGACCACAGATGGTCTGTAAAATATTCTTCCTTCAATGCATGGATTTTAAACATCAATATATTAAAAATTAATACAATAAAATCAATTGTGCAAATGAAAAGATGTCTGAGTCGTTCAGTTTTATTTACAGATGTATTGGTCCGCTTCCAGATCCAATCACCATCTCTAACTTTTCACAGGGATGGATTCAGTGAGTATAGACTGAACTCCCCTCTCCCCTCCACCCCCTCTTTCCCCCTTCCGCTCTATCCCTCCTTCTCCACAACCCCCACCCTTCTCCACGCCCCCCCTTCTTCCCTTCCCCCTCTTCCTCCCGTCTCCCCACTCCACTCTTCTCCCCCTTCTCCACTCATTCCCCTCCTCTCACATCCCCTTCTCCTCCTCTCGCTCCCTTCTCCCATTCTCCAACCCCCCCCCCCCCCACACACACACACACACACATTTCCCCAATGCCCCCCATTTGTGGACCCAGTCTGCGACCAACAAATATCCCCACACTATCCCACACACGCTAGGGACAATTTATACAAATCCTAGCCCTAACCCTAACCCTAACCCTAAACCTAACTCTAGCCTTAACCCTAACTCTAGGTTGATAGGCTTGGTAAATTGACCCTAGCGTTTGTGGGATAGTGTGCGGGGGATCGCTGGTCGGTGCGGACTCAGTGGGCCGAAGGGCACTGTATCTCTGAACTAAATGTGATATAGGGGCCCCAGGGATTGGACTCGAACCCCCAATGTTCTGCCTGCTCATGGGAACTAAACTGTTGACCACGAGTTGTCCCAGAGGGCAGATCTCTCTTCCAA
Organism: Malacoraja senta; assembly: GCA_038087875.1. Taxonomy (NCBI): domain Eukaryota; kingdom Metazoa; phylum Chordata; class Chondrichthyes; order Rajiformes; family Rajidae; genus Malacoraja; species Malacoraja senta. The sequence continues at coordinate 39,021 of JAXLNO010003523.1, forward strand.
TGGTCTCTCCAAACCCCCAGAGGCAGCGGGCTTTTTAACTGGGTACAGTTGAAAACTGGGTGATTGGATCTGGAAGCGGACCAATACATCTATATAATTAAAAGTCTAAACTTGACCACTTCCTGTTTGCACTGTATATTGATTTTACAGAAAATGCGACCATTTACGGCTGTGATTTTTGGCCACCTTACTCAGTCCCCCTCCAGCTGTCAGAGGATTTTTCCCATTGATGAAAAATGAAAGACTTATTAATGTTTAAAAAATGATGAGATTCTCTCTCCTGTCAATCACGTCATGAGGGCCACGCCCCTTCTGGTGTGAGGGGGGGAGCTATAAACCCCGGAAGTGTGGGCGTGGCTCAGTCTCTGCAAGATGGGGGAGGGAGAGGATCACGACTCAGAGCTGGAAATCTACAGAACATTGAGAATACTGACCCGTGAATGCCCTTCACAGTGACCTGTGAGAGCAGCTCCTGGCAGACCACATTGAATAATTGGAGCTGCGGTTGGATTCATACTGGAGCATCCACGATGCTGAGAAAGTCGTGAATAGCATGTACAGTGAGTTCGCCACACCGCAGGTAAAAGTTAAGCGGACAGAAAGGGAACGGGTGGCCATTAGCCAGCGTAGCAATAGGCAGGTAGTGCAGGAGTCCCCTGCGGTCATCTCCCTCCTAATCAGATATACCATTTTGGATACTGTTGGGGGAGATGGCTTATCAGGGGAAGGCAGCAGCAGCCAAGTTCATGGCACCATGGGTGGCTCTGCGGCACAGGAGGGGGGAAAAAAGTGTGGTAGGGCCATAGGGGATTCAATTGTAAGGGGAATAGATAGGTGTTTCTGCGGCCGCAAACGAGACTCCAGGATGGTATGTTGCCTCCCTGGTGCAAGGGTCAGGGATGTCACTGAACGGCTGCAGAACATTCTGGAGGGGGAGGGTGAACAGCCAGCTCTCGTGGTGCACATTGGCACCAACGATATAGGTAAAAAACGGGAAGAGGTCCTACAAAGCGAATTTAGGGAACTAGGAGATAAACTTAAAAGTAGGACCTCAAAGGTAATAATCTCTGGATTATTGGCAGTGCCACGTGCTAGTCAGAGCAGAAATAGGAGGATATTGCAGATGAATACGTGGCTTGAAAAATGGTGCAAGGGGGAGGGATTCAAATTTCTAGGGCATTGGAACCAGTTCTGGAGGAGGTGGGACCAGTACAAACAGAACGGTCTGCACCTGGGCTGGAATGGAACTAATGTCCTTGGGGGAGTGTTTGCTAGTGCTATCGGGTAGGATTTAAACCAATGTGGCAGGGGAATGGGAGCATGAGTAGAGAGACAGAGGGGTGTAAAATGAGGGTAGAAGCAACAGGTAACAAGATGAAAAGTAAAAGTGGCAGGCAGAAAAATCCAGGGCAAAAATGAAAAAGGGCCACTTTTCAACATAATTGTATAAGGGGTAAGAGTGTTGTAAAGACAAGCCTGAAGGCTTTGTGTCTCAATGCAAGGAGCATTCGTAATAAGGTGGATGAGTTGAATGTGCAGACAGTTATTAATGAATATGATATAGTTGGGATCACGGAGACATGGCTCCAGGGTGACCAAGGCTGGGAGCTGAACATCCAGGGATATTCAATATTCAGGAGGGATGGATAGAAAGGAAAATGAGGTGGCGTAGCGTTGCTGGTTAGAGAGGAGATTAACGCAATAGAAAGGAAGGACATTAGTTTGGAGGATGTGGAATCGATATGGGTAGAGCTGCGAAACACTAAGGGGCAGAAAACGCTAGTGGCAGTTGTGTACAAGCCACCTAACAGTAGTAGTGGAGTTGGGGATGGCATCAAACAGGAAATTAGTAATGTGTGCAACAAAGGTAAAACAGTTATAATGGGTGACCTTAATCTACATAGAGATTGGGTGAATCAAATTGGCAGGGGTGCTGAGGAAGAGGATTTCTTGGAATGTATGCGGGATAGTTTTCTAAAGCAACATGTGGAGGAACCAACGAGAGAACAGGCTATTCTAGACTTGGTATTGAGTAATGAGGATGGGTTAGTTAGCAGTCTTGTTGTGCGTGGCCCCTTGGGCAAGAGTGACCATAATATGGTTGAATTCTTCATTAGGATGGACAGTGACATTGTTAATTCAGAAACAAGGGTTCTGAACTTAAAGAAGGGTAACTTTGAGGGTATGAGACGTGAATTGGCCAAGATAGACAGGCAAGTGATTCTTAAAGGGTTGACGGTGGATATGCAATGGAAGGCATTTAAAGACAGCATGGATGAACTACAACAATTGTTCATCCCAGTTTGGCAAAAGAATAAATCATGGAAGGTAGCACATCCGTGGATAACAAGGGAAATCAGGGATAGTATCAAAACAAAAGATGAAGCATACAAATTAGCCAGAAAAAGCAGCCGACCAGAGGACTGGGAGAAATTCAGAGTCCAGCAGAGGACAAAGGGCTTAATTAGGAAAGGGAAAATAGATTATGAAAAAAAACTGGCTGGGAACATAAAAACTGACTGCAAAAGTTTTTATAGATATGTGAAGAGAAAAAGATTACTTAAAACAAAGGTAGGTCCCTTGCAGTCAGAAACAGGTGAATTGATCATGGGGAACAAGGATATGGCAGACCAATTGAATAACTACTTTGGTTCTGTCTTCACTAAGGAAGACATAAATAATCTACCGGAAATAACAGGGGACCGGGGGTCAAATGAGATGGAGGAACTGAGTGAAATCCAGGTTAGCCGGGAAGTGGTGTTAGGTAAATTGAATGGATTAAAGGCCGATAAATCCCCAGGGCCAGACAGGCTGCATCCCAGAGTACTTAAGGAAGTAGCCCCAGAAATAGTGGATGCATTAGTGATAATTACAAGATTCTTAAGGGCTTGGACAGGCTAGATGCAGGAAGATTGTTCCCGATGTTGGGGAAGTACATAGATACATAGATACATAGAAAATAGGTGCAGGAGTAGGCCATTCGGCCCTTCGAGCCTGCACCGCCATTCAATATGATCATGGCTGATCATCCAACTCAGTATCCCGTACCTGCCTTCTCTCCATACCCCCTGATCCCTTTAGCCACAAGGGCCACATCTAACTCCCTCTTAAATATAGCCAATGAACTGGCGTCAACTACCCTCTGTGGCAGAGAGTTCCAGAGATTCACCACTCTCTGTGTGAAAAAGTTTTTCCTCATCTCGGTCTTAAAGGATTTCCCCCTTATCCTTAAGCTGTGACCCCTTGTCCTGGACTTCCCCAACATCGGGAACAATCTTCCTGCATCTAGCCTGTACAACCCCATAAGAATTTTGTACGTTTCTATAAGATCCCCTCTCAATCTCCTAAATTCTAGCGAGTATAAGCCAAGTCTATCCAGTCTTTCTTCATATGAAAGTCCTGACATCCCAGGAATCAGTCTGGTGAACCTTCTCTGCACTTCCTCTATGGCTATAATGTCCTTCCTCAGATTTGGAGACCAAAACTGTACGCAATACTCCAGGTGTGGTCTCACCAAGACCCTGTACAACTGCAGTAGAACCTCCCTGCTCCTATACTCAAATCCTCTTGCTATGAAGGCCAACATACCATTCGCTTTCTTCACTGCCTGCTGCACCTGCATGCCTACTTTCAATGACTGGTGTACCATGACACCCAGGTCTCGCTGCACCTCCCCATTTCCTAATCGGCCACCATTTAGATAATAGTCTGCGTTCCCGTTTTTGCCACCAAAGTGGATAACCTCACATTTATTCACATTATACTGCATCTGCCAAACATTTGCCCACTCACCCAGCCTATCCAAGTCACCTTGCAGTCTCCTAGCATCCTCCTCACAGCTAACACTGCCCCCCAGCTTAGTGTCATCCGCAAACTTGGAGATGTTGCTTTCAATTCCCTCGTCCAGATCATTAATATAAATTGTAAATAGCTGGGGTCCCAGCACTGAGCCTTGCGGTACCCCACTAGTCACTGCCTGCCATTGTGAAAAGGGCCCGTTTACTCCTACTCTTTGCTTCCTGTTTGCCAGCCAGTTCTCTATCCACATCAATACTGAACCCCCAATACCGTGTGATTTAAGTTTGTATCCTAATCTCTTATGTGGTACCTTGTCGAAAGCCTTCTGAAAGTCCAGATACAACACATCCACTGGTTCTCCCCTATCCACTCTACTAGTTACATCCTCGAAAAATTCTAAAAGATTCGTCAGACACGATTTACCTTTCGTAAATCCATGCTGACTTTGTCCAATGATTTCACCACTTTCCAAATGTGCTGCTATCCCATCTTTAATAACTAGCAGTTTCCCCACTACCGATGTTAGACTAACTGGTCTGTAATTCCCCGTTTTCTCTCTCCCTCCCTTCTTAAAAAGTGGGGTTACGTTTGCTACCCTCCAATCCTCAGGAACTACTCCAGAATCTAAAGAATTTTGAAAAATTATCACCAATGCATCCACTATTTCTAGAGCTACTTCCTTAAGTACTCTGGGATGCAGCCTATCTGGCCCTGGTGATTTATCAGCCTTTAATCCATTCAATTTACCCAACACCACTTCCCGACTAACCTGGATTTCACTCAGTTCCTCCATCTCCTTTGACCCGCGGCCCCCTGCTATTTCCGGCAGATTATTTATGTCTTCCTTAGTGAAGACGGAACCAAAGTAGTTATTCAATTGGTCCGCCATATCCTTGTTCCCCATGATCAATTCACCTGTTTCTGACTGCAAGGGACCTACATTTGTTTTAACTAATCTCTTTCTCTTCACATATCTATAAAAACTTTTGCAGTCAGTTTTTATGTTCCCTGCCAGTTTCCTTTCATAATCTATTTTCCCTTTCCTAATTAAGGCCTTTGTCCTCCTCTGCCGGTCTCTGAATTTCTCCCAGTCCTCTGGTATGCTGCTTTTTCTGGCTAATTTGTACGCAACATCTTTTGCTTTGATACTATCCCTGATTTCCCTTGTTATCCACGGATGCACTACCTTCCCTGATTTATTCTTTTGCCAAACTGGGATGAACATTTTTTGTAGTTCATCCATGCAGTCTTTAAATGCCTTCCATTGCATATCCACCGTCAACCCTTTTAGAACTAATTGCCAGTCAATCTTGGCCAATTCACGTCTCATATCCTCAAAGTTACCTTTCTTTAAGTTCAGAACCGTTGTTTCTGAATTAACAATGTCACTCTCCATCCTAATGAAGAACTCAACCATATTATGGTCACTCTTGCCCAAGGTGGCACGCACAACAAGTCTGCTAACTAACCCTTCCTCATTACTCAATACCCAGTCTAGAATAGCCTGCTCTCTCGTTGGTTCCTCTACATGTTGGTTTAGATAACTATCCCTCATACATTCCAAGAAGTCCAGAACAAGGGGTCACAGTTTAATGATAAGGGGGAAGTCTTTTAGGACCGAGATGAGAAAATCATTTTTTACACAGAGAGTTCTGAATCTCTGGAATTCTCTGCCACAGAAGGTAGTTGAGGCCAGTTCATTGGCTATATTTAAGAGGGAGTTAGATGTGGCCCTTGTGGCTAAAGGGAGCAGGGGATATGGAGAGAAGGCAGGTACAGGATACTGAGTTGGATGATCAGCCATGATCATATTGAATGGCGGTGCAGGCTCGAAGGGCCGAATGACCTACTCCTGTACCTATTTTCTATGTGTCTCTATGTTTCAATAATGGATACCTGGGCATCACTGTGGCAGAGGGGCAGAGTTACAGCAGAGGCCAATATATAGCCCTTATGGCTAAAGGGATCAGGGGGTATGGAGAGAAGGCAGGTACAGGATACTGAGTTGGATGATCAGCCATAATCATATTGAATGGTGGTGCAGGCTCGAAGGGCCGAATGGCCTACTCCTGCATCTATTTTCTATGTTTCTATGTTTCTATGTTTCTGTGTTTTAACCGTGCCTTTTGTAACTGTGTGGCTTTTGCAACTGTGCCTTTTGCAACTGTGCCTTTTGTAATGGTGCTTTTTGCAACTGTGCCTTTTGTAACTGCCTTTTGCAACTGTGCCTTTTGCAATTGTGTGCCTTTTGTAACTGTGCCTTTTGTAAATGTGCCCTTTGCAACTGTGTGCCTTTTGCAACTGTGTGCCTTTTGCAACTGTGCCTTTTGCAACGGTGCTTTTGCAGCTGTGCCTTTTGCAACTGTGCCTTTTGTAACTGCCTTTTGCAAATGTGCCTTTTGCAACTGTGCCTTTTGTAACTGCCTTTTGCAACTGTGCCTTTTGCAACTGTGCCTTCTGTAACTGTGCCTTTTGCAACTGTGCCTTTTGCAACTGCATTTTTGTAACGGTGGCTTTTGTAACTGTGCCATTTGCAACTGTGCCTTTTGCAACTGTGCCTTTGGCAACTGTGCCTTTTGCAACTGTAAAAAAAGATGAAAATGTCTAAAATTGATTGTCCGCCCTCTCCCCCTTCTCTCGCAGTCTCTCATGTGTTTTCGGCAGAATTTCTGGCAGTTTCTGAGGTGCCAGCCTGCCAGGCCTGAGTTACTGAGCTGCCACAATGTCCACACTAGCCCTCTGGAAACCAGTCCCTTCGGCCCACAACACCCATGTAGAATATTGTATTGGGAGACCAGCCCTCCCATGTGAAGCTGGGACACAACGGGTCCCACTTACTCTAGTCTGTAAATAAAAGTGAACGACCTCGGACATCTTTTCATTTGCACAATAGATTTTACTGTATTAATTTTAATATATTAATGTTTAAAATCCATGCATTGAAGGAAGAATATTTTACAGCCCATCTGTAGTCCCTAATACTACCCTTACCGGGCGTCACATGCAGGACCGCATACTTCAGCGTGTGACAGGGCGCACGACATGATGAGACACCCAGATGACAGGGAGTCACCGCGCGTCACTACATGCGTCACACCGCGTCACGACCCGACCAGGACGCGACAATCTCTTCAGGCTGCCGCCAAAAATGTCGCCCAAGTGGGACTGGCCCTTAACAGGATTCGGTCCGAGTCAACATGGATTTACAAAGGGGAAATCATGCTTTACTAATCTTCTGGAATTTTTGGAGGATGTAACTAGGAAAATGGACAGGGAGAGCCAATGGATGTAGTGTACCTGGACTTTCAGAAAGCATTCGATAAGGTCCAACATAGGAGATTAGTGGGCAAAATTAGGGCACATGATATTGGTGGTAGAGTGCTGACATGGATAGAGAAGTGGTTGCCAGACAGGAAACAAAGAGTAAGGGATAAACGGGTCCCTTCCAGAATGGCAGGCAGTGACCAGTGGGGTGTGTTTGGGGGAGGGGGAGGGAGCATGGGAGGAGAAAGTGGGGGTGGTGGGGGTGGTGGGGAGGGGATGTGGGCGGGGGAGGAGGTGTGGGCAGGGAGGGGTGTGGACGGGGGAGGGGGTGTGTAGGGGAGGGAGTGTGTGGGGGAGGGTGTGTGGGCGGGGGAGGGGGGAGGGGGGGTTTGGTGTGGGGGAGGGGTGTGTGGGGGAGGGTTGTGGGGGAGGGGAAGAGAGTACGGGGGGAGGGAGGAAGTGGGAAGAGGGAGAAGGGTGGGGGGGGAGGGGGCTGTGGTGTAGGGGGTGTGGGGGTGATACGAAGGTAAGCTAGCCAAAAATATAAAGAAGGATAGTAAAAGCTTCTTTAGGTATTTGAAGAGGAAAAAAATAGTTAAGACCAAAGTTGTACCCTTGAAGACTGAAATTGTGTTGGCGGAGTGTGTGTACGGGGGAGGGGGGAGTGAGTGCAGGAAACATTGTTTAGCTGGAGGGGGGGCTGTGGGGGAGGGGGGTGTGTAGGGGGAGTTTTGGTGGTGGGGGGCTGTGGGCGGGGGGGTGTGGGTGGGGGGAGATGGCCTTGTGAGTGGGGGGTGTTGTGAAAGGGTGTGGGAGGGGGTGTCTGGGAGAGGGAGTGTGTGGGAGGGTGTGTGTCTGGGAGGGGGTGTGTATGGGAGGGGTGTGTGGGAGTGGGGAGTGTGTGGGAGGGGTGTGTGCGGGAGGGTTTGTGTGTGTGGGGGGAGAGAATGTGGGTGGGGGTGTACGAAGGTAAGCCAGCCAAAAATAATAAAGGAGGATAGTAAAGGCTTCTTTAGGTATGTGAAGAGGAAAAAAATAGTTAAGACCACAGTTAACCATATAACCATATAACCATATAACCATAACAGCACGGAAACAGGCCATCTCGGCCCTTCAAGTCCGTGCCGAACATTTTTTTTTAATTTTTTTTTTTTTTTAATTAAAAATAAATACTTCCCCTAGTCCCATCTACCTGCACTCAGACCATAACCCTCCATTCCTTTCCCGTCAATATACCCATCCAATCTATTTTTAAAGGATAACATCGAACCTGCCTCCACCACTTCCACTGGAAGCTCATTCCACACAGGCAGCACACACCCCACTCACCATAAATGGCAGTGCAGTGGAGTCTGTGAAAAGCACCAAGTTCCTGGGAGTACACATCACAGATGATCAGACATGGTCCACCAACACCATCTCCCTAGTCAAGAAAGCACAGCAACGCCTCCACTTCCTTCGACGGATGAGGAGAGCCGACCTCCCCCCTTCTGCCCTCACAACTTTTTACAGGGGTGCCATTGAGAGCATTTTTACCAGCAGTCTCTCAGTCTGGTATGGCAGTTGCTCTGCTGCTGACCAGAAGGCCCTACAGAGAGTGGTGAGGACAGCGGAGAAGATCACTAGATCACCCCAACCAGCAATTCAAGACTTATATCCATCTCTCGCTGTCGCAAGAGAGCAACTAACATCATCAAAGACACCACCCACCCAGCACACAAACTGTTCACCCTCCTACCATCCGGCAAGCGCTACCGCAGCATGCGGAGCAAAACCACAAGATTAAAAAACAGCTTTTTCCCTCAGGCCATCAGACTTCTCAACACACTAAAGAAAATTCCATGAACATTACACAAAGACCAACTGACTGCCAAATTAACTTTAACACAATGTCTGCAGTATGCTACTTGCACAGTATTGCTATATTGCACCTTTTATTAATGAATATTTTATATAATGTATATGTCCATTGTCTACTTTTATTGGTACACTGTCTGTCTGTTTTATACATATTACTTGCACATTGGAGTATGGAGAAACGCAATTTCAATCCTCTGTTGTAACTACTCGTTACATTATGTGAATTGACAATAAAATTACTATTACTATAATTACTACCGCTCTCTGAGTAAAGAAGTTCCCCCTAATGTTCCCCTAAACTTCTGTCCCTTAATTCTCAAGTCATGTCCCCTTGTTTGAATCTTCCCTACTCTCAATGGGAAAAGCTTATCCACGTCCACTCTGTCTAACCCGCTCATAATTTTAAAGACCTCTATCAAGTCCTTCTTAACCTTCTGCGCTCCAAAGAATAAAGACCTAACTTGTTCAACCTTTTTCTGTAACTTAGTTGCTGAAACCCAGGCAACATTCTAGTAAATCTCCTCTGTACTCTCTCTATTTTGTTAACATCCTTCCTATAATTAGGCGACCAAAATTGTACTCCATACTCCAGAATTGGCCTCACCAATGCCTTGTACAATTTTAACATTACATCCCAACTTCTATATTCAATGCTCTGATTTATAAAGGCCAGCACACCAAAAGCTTTCTTTACCACCCTATCAACATGAGATTCCACCTTCAGGGAACTATGCACAGTTATTCCTAGATCCCTCTGTTCAACTGCATTCCTCAATTCGCTACCATTTACCGTGTACGTCCTATTTTGATTTGTCCTGCCGAGATGTAGCACCTCACATTTGTCAGCATTAAACTCCATCTGCCATCTTTCAGCCCACTCTTCCAAATGGCCTAAATCTCTCTGTAGACTTTGAAAATCTACTTCATTATCCACAACACCACCTTTCTTAGTATCATCTGCATACTTACTAATCCAATTTTCCACACCATCATCCAAATCATTGATGTACATGACAAACAACAGTGGACCCAACACAGACCCCTGAGGCACCCCACTAGTCACCGGACTCCAACCTGACAAACAGCCATCCACCATTACTCTCTGGCATCTCCCATTCAGCCACTGTTGAATCCATCTTGCTACTCCACCATTAATACCCAGACAATTGAATCTTCTTAACCAACCTTCCATGAGGAACCTTGTCAAAGGCCTTACTGAAGTCCATATAGACAACATCCACTGCTTTACCCTCATCAATTTCCCTAGTAACCTCTTCGAAAAATTCAAGAAGATTAGTCAAGCATGACCTTCCAGGCACAAATCCATGTTGACTGTTCCGAATCAGACCCTGCTTATCCAGATGCTTATATATATTATCTTTAAGTATCCTTTCCATTAATTTGCCCACCACTGACGTCAAACTAACAGGTCTATAATTGCTAGGTTTTCTCTTCGAACCCTCTTTCAACAACGGAACAACATGCGCAGTACGCCAATCCTCCGGCACTATTCCCGTTTCTAATGACATTTGAAATATTTCTGTCATAGCCCCTGTTATTTCTACACTAACTTCCCTCAATGTCCTAGGGAATATCCTGTCAGGACCTGGAGACTTATCCGTTTTCATATTTTTCAAAAGTGTCCGCACCACCTCTTCTTTGAATCTCACAGTTTCCATTGCTACTCTGCTTGTTTCCCTTACCTCACATAATTCCATATCCTTCTCCTTCGTGAATACCGAAGAAAAGAAATTGTTCGATATCTCCCCCCATCTCTTTTGGCTCTGCAGATAGCTGTCCACTCTGACTCTCTAATGGACCAATTTTATTCCTTGTTATCCTTTTGCTATTAATATAGCTGTAGAAACCCTTTGGATTTACGTTCACCTTACTTGCCAAAGCAACCTCATATCTTCTTTTAGCTTTTCTAATTTCTTTCTTAATATTCTTTTTACATTCTTTATACTCTTCAAGCACCTCATTTACTCCATGCTGCCTATAATTATTGTAGATCTCTCTCTTTTTCCGAACCAAGTGTCCAATTTCCCTTGAAAACCATGGCTCTTTCCATTTTTTACTATTTCCTTTCAACCGAACAGGGACATAAAGTTTCTGTACTCTTAAAATTTCACCCTTTAAATGTCCTCCATTTTTCTTCTACATCCTTCCCATGTCCCAATTCACTCCTTTTAAATCCTTTCGCATCTCCTCAAAGTTAGCCTTTCTCCAAACAAAAATCTCAACCCTAGGTCCAGTTCTGACCCTCTCCATAATTATATTGAAACTAATGGTATTGTGATCACTGGACCCGAAGTGCTCCCCGACGCATACCTCCGCCACCTGCCCTGTCTCATTTCCTAACAGGAGGTCCAGCACTGCCCCTTCTCTAGTAGGTACCTCTATGTATTGCTGCAAAAACTATCTCACGGTGTACAGCCACTGGGGTACTCACTAGTCCCTGCCTCTGCCCCTTGCCCTTCCTAACCGTGACCCACTTGTCTGCCTCCCGTGGTCTTGGAGTGGCCACCTCCCTATAACTCTTTTCTATGACCTCCTCACTCTCCCTGATCAGACATGAGGTCATCGAGCTGCTGCTCCAGGTTCCTAACACGGTCCCTTAGGAACCCCATCTCTACGCACCTGACACAGATGTGAACGTCTGGAGGGGTATCAGACTCCATGAACTCCCACATCTGACATCCAGAGCAGTAAACTGCCCTGGCCCTCATTCTCCCCTCCCCCCCCTTACCCTGGATACAATCTAAAGCCTTACCCTGGATACAATACAAAGGCTTACCCTGGATACAATACAAAGCCTTACCCTGGATACAATACAAAGTCTTACCCTGGATACAATACAAAGCCTTACCCTGGATACAATACAAAGCCTTACCTTGGATACTATATAAAGCCTTACCCTGGATACAATATAAAGCTTTACCCTGGATACAATACAAAGCCTTACCCTGGATACAATATAAAGCTTTACCCTGGATACAATACAAAACTGGTGGAGGAAATCAGCAGGGATCGGACTCCCAATCAGCTGCTTTCTCTTTGTCCTCTTCCACCAATCAGCGGCTTCCTCACTTATAGGAAACTTGAATGGAACGTTGCAGTTTTGGGATTTCTGCAACGGTCCCTGGGCGTCTGGAAAGCAAAGCCCCGCGCTGTTTATCTACTCACCACCCGGACGCTGCTCCTCCTTCTGCAACGGTCCCTGGGCGTCTGGAAAGCAAAGCCCCGCGCTGTTTATCTACTCACCACCCGGACGCTGCTCCTCCTTCTGCAACGGTCCCTGGGTGTCTGGAAAGCAAAGCCCCGCGCTGTTTATCTACTCACCACCCGGACGCTGCTCCTCCTTCTGCAACGGTCCCTGGGCGTCTCGAAAGCAAAGCCCCGCGCCGTGTATCTACTCACCACCTGGACGCTGCTCCTCCTTCTGCAACGGTCCCTGGGTGTCTGGAAAGCAAAGCCCCGCGCTGTTCATCTACTCACCACCCGGACGCTGCTCCTCCTTCTGCAACGGTCCCTGGGTGTCTGGAAAGCAAAGCCCCGCGCCGTGTATCTACTCACCACCTGGACGCTGCTCCTCCTTCTGCAACGGTCCCTGGGCGTCTGGAAAGCAAAGCCCCGCGCCGTTTATCTACTCACCACCCGGACGCTGCTCCTCCCACCCGGACGCTGCTCTTCAAGGGTACAGTTGTACCCTTGAAGACTGAAAAGGGTGAATTTATTATGGGGAACAAGGCTATGGCAGATGAGTTGAACAGGTATTTTGGATCCGTCTTCACTCAGGAGGACACAAACAATCTTCCTGATATACTAGTGGCCAGAGGATCTGGATTGACTGAGGAACTGAAGGAAATCCACATTAGGCAGGAAATGGTGTTGGGTAAACAGATGTGACTGAGGATTCGAGGGTATCTAATGTTATCCCGCATTTAAGAAAGACGGGAGAGAGAAAACTGAATTATATACCAGTTAGCCCTGATATCGGTGGTGGGGAAGATGCTGGAGTCAATTATAAAAGATGAAATAGCGGCACATTTGGATAGCAGTACAGGGCCTGTCCCACTTTGCGATTTTTTTTGGTGACTGACGCCCGAAAAACCGTCAAGTTGTACGACATACACACTGACGTATGTTGTCCTGTGGGTGACGCCCGGTTAGGGTTAGGATCAGGGTTGGGGTTTGGGCCAGGGTTTGGGTTAGAGATCACTGATGGGCTGTAAAATATTCTTCCTTCAATGCATGGATTTTAAACATTAATATATTAAAATTAATACAATAAAATCAATTGTGCAAATGAAAAGATGTCTGAGTCGTTCAGTTTTATTTACAGATGTATTGATCCACTTCCAGACCAATCACCGTCTCTAACTTTTCACATGGATGGATTCAGTGAGTGTAGACTGAACTCCCCTCTCCCCTCCACCCCACTCTTCCCCCCCTCCCGCTCCATCCCTCCTTCACTCCCCCCCCCACCCTTGTCCCCTCCCCTCTCCCCCCTTCTTCCCTTACCCCCTCTTCCTCCTCCCCGCTCCACCCTTCTCCCCTTCGTCACTCCCTCCCTCCCCTCACATCCTCCCTCTCTCCCTCCCTCCCTTGCCCCATTCACCAACCCCCCCCCCATTTTCCCCGATGACCCCCATTTTGTGGACCCAGCCTGCGACCAGCAAATACCCGCACATTATCCCACACACGCTAGGGACAATTTATACAAACCCGAGCCCTAACCATAACCCTAGCCATAACCCTAGCCCTAACCGTAACCCTAACACTAACCCTAAGACTAACCTAACCATAACCTTAACTCTAACCCTCACCCTAACCTTAACTCTAGGTTGACAGGCTTGGTATATATATAAATTGTCCCTAGCGTTTGTTGGATAGTGTGCGGGGATCGCTCGTCGGTGCGGACTCGGTGGGCCGAAGGGCACTGTATCTCTGAACTAAATGTGATACAGGGGCCCCCGGGGTTGGACTCGAACCCCCAATTTTCTGCCTGCTCATGGAATTAAACTGTTGGCACGAGTTGTCCCAGAGGGCAGATCTCTTTTCTAATAGTCTCTCCAAACCCCGAGAGGCAGCGGGCTTTTCAAGTGGGTACAGTTGAAAACTGGGTGATTGGATCTCGAAGCGGACCAACACATCTGTGAATAAATCTGAACGACTCAGACATCTTTTAATTTGCACAATTGATATTATTGTATTAATTTTATATATG
>JAXLNO010003524.1:0-68942 GCA_038087875.1 Malacoraja senta
CTACAACAATTGTTCATCCCAGTTTGGCAAAAGAATAAATCAGGGAAGGTCATGCATCCATGGATAACAAGGGAAATCAGGGATAGTATCAAAACAAAAGATGAAGCATACTGGGAGAAATTCAGTCCAGCAGAGGAGGACAAAGGGCTTAATTAGGAAAGGGAAAATAGATTATGAAAGAAAACTGGCAGGGAACATAAAAACTGACTGCAAAAGCTTTTATAGATATGTGAAGAGAAAAAGATTAGTTAAAACAAATGTAGGTCCCTTGCAGTCAGAAACAGGTGAATTGATCATGGGGAACAAGGACATGGCAGACTACTTTGAATTGAATAACTACTTTGGTTCTGTCTTCACTAAGGAAGACATAAATAATTTGCCGGAAATAGCAGGGTACCGGGGGGGTCAAATGAGATAGAGGAACTGAGTTAAATCCAGGTTAGTCGGGAAATGGTGTTAGGTAAATTGAATGGATTAAAGGCCGATAAATCCCCAGAGCCAGATAGGCTGCATCCCAGAGTGCTTAAGGAAGTAGCCCCAGAAATAGTGAATGCATTAGTGATAATTTGTCAAAAGTCTTTAGATTCTGGAGTAGTTCCTGAGGATTGGAGGGTAGCTAATGTAACCCCACTTTTTAAAAAGGGAGGGAGAGAGAAAATGGGGAATTACAGACCAGTTAGTCCAACATCGGTAGTGGGGAAACTGCTAGAGTCAGTTATTAAAGATGGGATAGCCGCACATTTGGAAAGTGGTGAAATCATTGGACAAAGTCAGCATGGATTTATGAAAGGTAAATCATGTCTGACGAATCTTATAGAATTTTTCGAGGATGTAACTACTAGTGGATAATGGAGAACCAGTGGATGTGTTATATCTGGACTTTCAGAAGGCTTTCGACAAGATCCCACATAAGAGATTAGTATACAAACTTAAAGCACACGGTATTGGGGGTTCAGTATTGATGTGGATAGAGAACTGTCTGGCAGACAGGAAGCAAAGAGTAGGAGTAAACGGGTCCTTTTCAGAATGGCAGGCAGTGACTAGTGGGGTACCGCAAGGCTCAGTGCTGGGACCCCAGCTATTTACAATATATATTAATGATTTGGACGAGGGAATTGAATGCAACATCTCCAAGTTTGCGGATGACACAAAGTTGGGGGCAGTGTTAGCTGTGAGGAGGATGCCAGGAGGCTGCAAGGTGACTTGGATAGGTTTGGTGAGTGGGCAAATGCATGGCAGATGCAGTATAATGTGGTTAAAAGTGAGGTTATCCACTTTGGTGGCAAGAACAGGAAAGTAGACTATTATCTGAATGGTGGCCGATTAGGAAAAGGGGAGATGCAACGAGAACTGGGTGTCATGGTACACCATTCATTGAAAGTAGCCATGCAGGTGCAGCAGGCAGTGAAGAAAGCCAATGGTATGTTGGCATTCATAGCAAAAGGATTTGAGTATAGGAGCAGGGAGGTTCTACTGCAGTTGTACAGGGTCTTGGTGAGACCACACCTGGAGTCTGATTGTCCCCAGCACCGCCCGCCCGCCTGGAGGACCGGCCTGGAGGACCACGGGCGCTCGGCTCACCCCGCCTGGAGGACCACGGGCACTCGGCTCACCATAGCACGGGGGAGCACGGACCCACCCGGGGGAGACGAGTCGGAAGTGAGGGCGCAGGGCCTCAGCCTGGAAATGACATCACGGCCGCGCTGCCTGCCTTCCACACGCGGTGATGACGACAGCGGTGAGGGTGAAGCATGCGCAGCAGTAGAGTTGCTGCCTGACGGACACAATGATGGATCCCTCCCCCCACCCCCACCCTCCCCCACTACCGGGGCTGTCTTGTCTCTTCTCCCGTCACTTTCAGCCCACTACATCCACATACACAATATTAGAGGCGGCTCCACGCCTTCATCCCCCCTCCCTCTCACACACGCCTCACACATCCCCCTAACCCATCCTTATGCACCCCCCCTTTCACACACCTCCTCACCCCCCCTCAACCCCCTTCCACCCCCCCACCCTCCCCTCCCCTCACCCCATCATCCCCTCACGCACTCAACACCCCTCTCGCCCCCTCACCCCATTCACCCCCCTTTACCCCCTCACAACCTCCTCCCTCATCCCCCTCAAATCGCTCCTCACCCCCTCCCCGTTCACCCCTCACACCCCCCTATTCCCCCCTCACCCACCTCATTGCTCACCCACCTCCCCATCTCACCCCCCCCAACCCCCTCACCCTACTCACCACCCTCATCCCCCTTCATCCCCCTTACCCACTCACCCCCCTTTCACCTGCTCAACCCTTCTCACCCCCTGCCCCATCACCCACCTCCCCCTCACCTCCTCATCCCCTCACCCCCTCACCCACCCTCCCCACCCCTTCAAACCCACCCCATCTCCCTCCCGCTCCTCACCCCCTAACACCCTCCTCACCCCCCTTCACCCTACTCACCCCCCTCACCCACTTTCCCCCTCACCCCATCCGTCCCTCACCTCCTCACCCCCTCTCAACCCCCTCACTTCCCCATCCCCTCACCCCCTTCAACCCCACTCCCCCTTAACCCCACCCACACCCCCACTCACCCACCACCCCCCACTCACCCCCTCCCCATACTCACCGCTCCCCCTCACCCCCTCCCCTCTCAACCTCTCCCACACACCCACCCCCCTTACCCCCTCTCGCCTCCCCCTTTGCCCCTCAGGTTGAACCGGACGTGCCTCATGAGGGGGTGGGTCGGGTCAGGCCAGGCAGCATCTGTGGAGAAAATGGGATGTTTTTTTGGTCACGACCCTTCTTCTGCAGACCTGAAACGTGGCCTATCCACGTTGAGCATATATACTGCCTGACCTGTTATGTTACTCCAACACTCTGTGTCTTTTTGTGTATGAACCAGCATCTGCAGTTCCTTGTGTCTGCCAAAGATAGGCACAAAGTGCTGGGGGAAATATGGGCAACGTTTCAGGTTTGGGGTCATTTGGCTACTTGTCGATGTTGTGAGTGTGTTGGTGAGTGTAAGTGTGTGGGTGAGAGTGTGTGGGAGAGAGTGTAAGGGAGTGTGTGGGTGAGGGAGTGTGTGGGTGAGTGTGTGAGGCAGTGTGTGGGTGAGGGTGTGTGTGGGTGAGGAAATGTGTGGGTGGGTGAGAGTGGGTGTGGGAATGTGTGAGAAGGTGGGTGAGGCGGTGTGGGTGTGTGGGCGAGTGAATGTGGGTGTGGGGATGAATGTGAGTGTGTGGGTATTTGTCGGTGTGGGTATGTGGGAGTGAGTGTGTGTGTGTGGGTGTGGGGTCTAGAGATGTGTGTGTGGGAGTGGGTAAGTGTGTGGGTAAGTGGGCATGAGTGAGTGAGTGTGTGGGAGTGGGTGTAAGTGGGCGTGTGTGTGTGTGTAGGCATGAGTGGGGTTGTGTGTGGGGGTGTGTGCGTGTATGTGTGGGTATGTGAGGGAGTGTGGGTGTGTGTGTGCGGGTGTGTGTGGGAATGGGTAAGTGTGTGAGTGTATGGGCATAAGTGGGTTTGTGTGAGTGTGTGTGGGTATGTGTTTGTGTGGGTTTGTGTGGGTATGTATGAGTGTGTGGGTGAGTGTGTGTGGGTATGTGTGAGTGTGTGGGTGTGGAGGTGAGTGGGTGAGTGTGTCAGTGCACCCGTGCAATATTTTGTTATTATTAAATTAAATATATGTGTTATTGTACTAGTTATGCACTGGGATGTAGTGATAGGCTATAATCTTGTTTGACCCTCTTGGGAGACTAGCTTCCCCCCCCCCCCCAACAAGCAAAACCTGAAGTGACGTCCCTGTTTGACACTCCGGCACCTACAGAATGAGCACTGCAACACTGGGGAGCGCGGGAACTTACACCTCAGTTTGCTCCAGGCTATCAAGTTGAGGGTTTCCATGACATATTGAAATCACAATAGCATTTCCATCCTTCCCATTAATGTGGTTGCATAAAACATTATGATTTTGTTGGTTAACCTTGATTGGTGGCTACAAGTTTTGTTTTGAATTTCTTCCATTTGTTTTACTTAAGTTCTTTTTTGAGTTCATTAAATTGATAAAACTGACATTTCTTTATGTTTTTCTACAGCCTGCAAAAATGTGCCAAATATATAATGTGGCCCTCATGGAGAAACGTTTGGAGGCCCCTGTTGTAAGGTATAATTTAACAACATTACAGTATAAATTAAGGGTAAACAAGCAAGCAAATGGTGTCATTTCAAGGTATAATTATCAAAAATGTCCTGTGTAAAGGGTACTTCTCTCTAATTAAACAAGCAAGGAACAGGTATCATGTTACAAGGAGGTGTAGGTGGAATATAAAATATTTACAATATGACAAGTGTAAACAAGCAAGGTCATTTTAAGGTATGATTATCACACATTTTGTGTGTAAATTAAGAAGTGACAAGCAAGTAAAGTGTGTTATTTTCAGCTACAATAAATTACAGTATAGATTTAGGGTCAATAGGCAAGAAAATTGTGTCATTTTAAGGTGCAATTACCACATTTTTCTGGACCCCAATCTCTCTTCTTCCTTTTTCAGTTTTTTCCTGTCTCACACCTGATGACTAGAGGTCAGTGCGACAGGCCTGTAATCTTTAAGACCAGCAATCCTTGTCTTTTTGGGTGCAGGGACAATGGTGCAGACTTTGAAGCAGTTAGGGACAGTACAGGTTTGCAGGGACTGGTTGAAAAGCAGTTTTCCATTATCATGGTTTCAGATTGAATAACTAAGAGATGAGAAAATGGACCATCACTGCTCTAATGAAGTGCGAATATAGACAAGTTAACCATCTTGTGTGTAATTAATTATTATGTGGTTTAGTCTCATTCTGTGCAACATGGACTAATGGATTGACTGATCACCTTCTCAGATTTCCCTGAAAATCAGTGCCTGTACATCAGAGCACACAAGTAACACAACAGAAAACAAGGTCTCAACTCCAAATTGCAATGGGCCTTTGGCAAATTTTCGAGCTATATCAATGGTTCATAACTTCGAAGGAACTTTGAGTTGAAAGTTGATTTTTCTGCTGTGTTCTTTGTACCAGAGGTGTGCAAAACATGATTTTCAATCAAATCTGAGATGGCGACCAGCCGACTTCTTACTTGCTGTTATTTGGTACAGAATCAAATCATCCAATACCAAGCAATTTATGTACAAGTCTCCGATAAACCATCAATGTTTACTGAATTTTGGTCCTTGGAAATGGGATTTTTGGACCTTGAAAGTCTTTGAATTTATAGCTGTTCCAAGTGTACGCACCCTTGGTATGAGAAATAAAGTGGGTGAGCTTGAGGCCTCCGTTAGAAATTGGCAAGTATAATGTCATGGGAATTAGAGACATGGCTGCAAGAGGACCAGGGCTGGGAACTGAATATTCAGGGGTATACGTACGCTCGAAAAGACAGACAGGTGGGCAGAGAGGGTGGGGCAGCTCTGTTGGTGAGGAATGAAATTCAGTCCCTTACGAGGGATGACATAGAATCAGGAGATGTGGAGTCAGTACGGATAGAACTGAGGCCCGGACCAGCGAAACTGCCGCCCGCAGCCGCCGACTCTCACCGCCTCCCCGGGCGTGGCCACTGTCGCCGACCTTCACTGTCACCGCGACCACCGATGCTGCTGCCCGTATCTCTACTCCAGCCCCCCCCCCCAACGGGCCTCCACCAGCGACTCCGCCCGCCGACCCTCCCTCGTCTCTCCATCGGCCACCAGCGGGCCAGAGCCGTCACCTCACCAGAGTTCCCGGCTCAGCACCAGGCCCACAACCTCCACCATGCAGACAGCACGTGGTCTGTCTCTGCTGGGTCCTAGTGCTCCCATCCCCCTACAGGGAGTGTAGTGATGGGTCTTCCCCTTCCCCCTCTTATAATCAGGTTACCTCGACCACACACCTGCTAGATAAAATTCCCCACTTTATTATAGGGAGGTTGCACGGCAGTCAGGTCACGACCCGTGACCCGTACTGTTGCCACGCTACGCCAACTGGAGTACATACGATGAACTTCAGGTAAACACTTACCATTGTTTCCAGCGTAGTGGGCCCGTTAAAAACCGCCGCCATGGCCAATGTTTGCGCTGTAAATAATTATGGAAATCGGGGTAAGCGTGAGAGACATTTATCCTACTTCAGAATTCCATAAGTGAGGAGAAATGACGGTAGATAGAAGCAACAGCTGAAGGGACAACAGTAGCTAAAGTGATTGGCGGACATTGGCCGTGCAAATATCAAGATTGAAAATATTGGGAATTAACACGTTTGCTCACTGCATTTCATCAACAGTAAGGCATTATTTGTGTTTTTGCTTGATTCCTTTGGTATCTAAAAAGTTTCACAAGTGATAAATCTGGCTGTAAAATTTTAAAAACGCCCATGGTTCTCAAGTGGGTTTTTACATACAAAACGAAAACACTTCTGAAGCAAAATTTATCCTTCAAAAAATGGCAAACCGTACATGGGTTTTGAATTACATTTGACTCAGATGCAAGCCAAGGAATGGCATAATTGTTAGCTGTTAATTGGACATAATCAACCTCAGCAAATTGACAATATCCTATTGGAAGGGAGTGGGTGTTTAAGCTGTCAGAACATTTTATTATTTGCCAAAATATACATCTCAATACCATGATAGAAAACTTACTTTTCCACACACCACTTGTAAGTCTGGAGATTTTTTTAATGATAAATTTAGCTTCAGAAGCATTTTCTTTTTGCATGTAAAAACCCACTTCAGAACCATGAGCGATTTTACAATTTTACAGCCAGATTCATCACTTCTGAAACGTTTTAGATAGCAAATGAATAAAGAAAAACATACATAATACCTTACTGTTGATGAAATGCAGTGAGCAAAGGTGATAATTCCCAATATTTTCCAATTTGATATCTGCATGACCAATGTTCGCCAAGCACTTTAACTGTTGTTGTCCCTTCAGCTCTCGCTTCTCTTTACCTTCATTTCGTTTCACTTTTGGAATTCTGCAGTAGGATAGATGTCTCTCACGGTTACCCCGATTTCCACAATTATTTACAGCGCAAAAATTCAACATTTTGGCGGTTTTTAACAGGTGGGAAAGTACGCGTTTCTTGCATTAATAACATATACCGGAAGTTACGTTTGTCTTCTAAATGGATTGAGCGGCTCCGTGAGTCAAGCCCTATGACCCAGTGACCTTACGTGCAACCCCCCTATAGCTACTTCCCCACAACTTCAAACAAACTCTGAACATTAATAGCCCATTGCTCTTTATCTGTTTATTTATGTGTGTGTGTATATATATTCAATGGTATATGGACACACTGATCTGTATTTATTTATGCCTGCAATATTCTGTTGTGCTGAAGCAAAGCAAGAATTTCATTGTCCTATCTGGGACACATGACAATATACTCTCTTGAATCTTGAATCTTAAATCGCTTGGAAGTTCAATGCATTAAATCGCTTTGCACTAATCTTGCAGAACCACTTAAAAATGTTAAGTGCAACACATGCATGGCATTGGAATAACTTTGCACCCTCCTGCAACGTTAAATGCAGCAAATAGGTTTTTTTAAATTATTTTTTTTATTTTATTTATTTATTCCGAACAAGTAAAGACATTAAAGACATTAATATTAACAAAATCGAAATTATCAAACAATTGGACATTACAATCAATATTTACAAAGCAATGAGAAGAACAAAATCAAAGTTCCAATGTCCAACTCTGTGTCTGTACAAGCTCGAAAAGGAGTGAGAAGAAGAATAACTTATTAAATCTCACCCCTTTTCCCCAACACTTCTACCATATTTAAAAATCAATTCATTACTAATAATAATACTACCCTAGGCAATTTCCCATAATACCTACAGACATATATATACATACAACTATTATGTACATACAAACTTCATATCTGAAGTACCCAAACATAAGTAAACAATAGTAAAGCAAGATAAACATCAACCCCCACTTGTCAACCATCCCCTCCATCCCTGTACCCCTTGAGAATTATTTTTTTATATATCATTTTAAAATGATTCATGTTTGTGCATTGCTTCAATTCCCCGTTCAATTTATTCCACACTCCTACTCCACAAACCGAAATACAAAAGGTTTTTCTAGTCGTACGGACTTTTTGTTTCTTAAAATTAAATATTCCTCTTAAATTGTAACCCCCCACACGCTCGTTAAATAATTTTTGAATGTTTCCAGGTAAATTTTTATTTTTGGCCCTAAACATTATCTGAGCTGTTTTGAATGTAACCAAATCTTCTAATTTTAATAATTTTGACTCTAAAAATAATGGATTCGTATGACCCAGATACTTAGCATTATGGATAATACGAATTGCTCTTTTTTGCATCATGGTTAATGAGTGTATCGAATTTTTATAATTATTACCCCAGACTTCTGCACAATAATTTAAGTAGGGTAAAATTAATGAACAATAAAGAATACGGAGTGATTTGTAATCCAGAGCTTGCTTGGCTTTGTATAATACAGAGATACTTTTTGACAATTTTAATTTTACATGTTTAATATGTGATTTCCAGCTTATTTTATCGTCAATTATAACCCCAAGAAATTTATTTTCATGCACTCTTTCAACTTCCACCCCATTTATCTTTACACTTACTAGTGTATTTATTCTACAATTACCAAATAACATTATTTTAGTTTTACTCAGATTTAATGACATTTTATTCCTATCAAACCATATTTTCAATTTACCCATTTCTTTTATTATTTTATCCAATAGCTGTTTTAAATTTTCCCCAGAACAAAAAATATTTGTATCATCTGCAAACAAAACCAGCCTCAAGACATTGGACACATTACAAATATCATTTATGTACATGATAAATAATTTTGGGCCCAGCACTGACCCCTGTGGTACACCACACACAATGTCCAAGCATGTAGAATTATGACTACCCAGATTTACAAACTGTTGCCTGTTACTTAAGTAGCTTTTAATCCAGTCCAGTACTATTCCTCTAATTCCATACCTCTCCAATTTTTTAAATAAAATATCATGATTAATTGTATCAAATGCTTTTTTATGTCAATGAATATCCCAGCTGCATATAATTTCTTATCAATGGCGTTTGTGATGTCTTCAATTAATTCTAGTATTGCAAGTGATGTTGATCTATTTGTTCTGAATCCATATTGACTTTCTGTGATTAATTTATTCTTTTCTACAAATTTGTCTAATCTATTATTAAACATTTTTTCTAATATTTTGGAAAATTGTGGGAGTAAGGAAACAGGTCTATAGTTTGTAAAATGATGCTTGTTCCCAGTTTTGTATATTGGTATTATTTTTGCTATTTTCATTTGAATTGGAAAAGTACCGGTTTGGAAGGATAAATTACAGATGAATGTTAAAGGTTTGGAGATCCCCTCAATGACCAGCTTAACTAGCGACATGTCAATGTCATTGAAATCGGTAGACTTTTTATTTTTACATGTTTTGACAATATCCAACAGTTCTTTTTCTTCTACTGCCGTAAGAAACATAGAGCAGGGATTTCTCTCCACTAAATTCTCAGGAGTTTCTCCAGATGTCCCTGAATCAGGGATTTGTTTAGCCAGGTCTGGTCCAATATTTACAAAAAAATTATTAAAGCTATTAGCTATATCTTCCATATTGTAATTTTCCTTATCCTTATCAATAAAATACTTCGGGTAATTTGTTCTCCCCGGACCATTTCTAATAATGCTATTAAGTATGCTCCATATTCTTTTTATATTGTCTTTATTGTCATCTAATTTCTTCTTATAATAATCTTTCTTGCTTTCTCTTATGATGTAAGTTAATTTATTTTTATACTTTTTATATTTATTTTCTGTATCTTTAGTTCTCTCTCTTATAAAATCTCTGTATAGGGCTTTTTTTTTTACAAGCATTTTGTAATCCCTTTGTAATCCATGGACATTTAGTATATTTTGATTTTCTATTATATTCTTTAATTGGACAATTTTTATCATATAATGACTTAAACATAGCAATAAATGTTTCATAAGCACTATCAATGTCTCTTTTTTGGTATATTATATCCCAGTTTTGTGCCAATAGATCCTTTTTTAGTGCATTGATAGCTTCCTCCGATCTCACTCGTCTATATTCTATTAATTTGTTTGGTTTGTTGTTCCTGTGGATATTATCATAAACTATAAAAACTGGCAGATGGTCACTTATATCATTAATTAATAATCCACTTACTATTTTATTTTCCACATCATTATTAAATATATTGTCAATGAGTGTAGCGCAATGGGAAGTAATTCTACTCGGTCTAGTGATTTTAGGAAATAGATTCATGCTGTACATAGTATTAATAAAATCTTCTGTAAGGTTGTGTTGATTAGGATTTAGTAGGTCAATATTGAAATCTCCACATAAAAACACTGATTTACTACTTGTTGTTGAAAACATACTCTCCATCCAGCCCCTGAAGATTTCAATACTTGACCCCGGTGCCCTATATATACAACTAATGATTACATTTTTATTTCCACCATTAATTATTTCTATAGTTATACATTCATGCAGATTGTCAACCACAGTTGTCATATTATCTACTACCTTATAATTCAGAGTTGTATCCACATATAGTGCTACCCCTCCTCCCCCCTTATTTTTTCTATTGATGTAATTGAAATCATATCCGTCCATCTCAAAATCAATTCCCTTTTCCTGATTAATCCATGTTTCAGATATTGCGATGACATTGAATGGCTGTAAATTTTTTTGTAAATACTCTTTAATACTATTGAAATTCGCATAGAGGCTCCTGCTATTAAAGTGGATAATAGATAATTTGCCTTTTGCATTAATATTCTGATTATACTGTTCCTCTGTGTAGTAGCAGCAGATATTTTTGTCGTTAGAATTAAAGTAAAAATTATTGTCCGGGTCTATATCGTATTCCAAATCCTGTAAATTGTGATCGGTATATTCAAATGGTTGTAACTTCAGTTGTTTCTTTTCGCTTATTATTTTAATTACTTGACTGCCATTTCCAGATGTAAATGACTGAATTCCTTCAGTGTATGCCATAGTTGCGTGTGTAAATAAATTTCACCTCACAATCCCGTTTTATGATCATTGGTATTTGTCCAGGTCTGCAGTATCTCTAATGACCAGCACTTTGGCTTCCTCTGGTGTTCCATTTAATTTAATAAAGATTTTACAGTTTGCAGTCCAGGTATTTAGTATTTTTTTCTGTTTCTTAAGGTATCGTGCTTGTCGGGCTATGTCGGCATTTCGTTTTGTTAGGTGTTCATTCATAAATACTTTTGTTCCCTTCAACTGTCTTCCTTGTTTTAGGAGACTAACTTTATATTTCCTGTTGATAAACCTTATTATGATGGCTGGTTTGTCATCGCTATTTTTATCCTCTTTGGATTTTCTCCTGGGCAGGGGGTGACAAACCTCGATGTTATCGCAGTCCAAGTGTATTCCTTTTGACTGCATTCAAGTGATATTGTAACCCCCCCTCGGAAGTTAAATGCATTAAATCGCTTTGCAATAATCAAGCAAAACCCCTCAGATGTTAAATGCAACGAATGCATCGCATTGGAATAACTTTGCACCCTCCTGCAATGTTAAATGCAGCAAATACGTTGCATTCAAGTAATATTGCAACCTGCCCCCCAACCCCGCTTGGAAGTTCAATGCATTAAATCGCTTTGCACTAATCTTGCAGAACTCCTCAAAAATGTTAAATGCAACAAATGCATCGCGTTGGAATAACTTTGCACCATCCTGCAACGTTAAGTGCAGCAAATGCGTCGCATTAGTGATATTGCAACCCCCAGGGATGTGAAATGCATTAAATTGATTGCAATAATCTTGCAAAACCCCTCAGATATGAAATGCAACGGTGATGTCACAGAGGGGACGGCGGGGCAGGACATCCGGCCCTCTGACTGATCGGACGTCCCCATTGGCAGAGAGAGACGTCATTCAACCGGGCGGTGGGGCGGGACTTGCAGATGGCCGGAAGCGGCAAGTGATTGGTGGAGTGGGACATCAGTCAGAGGGTGGGAGAAGGAACCCGCCCCCTTGTCTCTCTCTGGTCCGCGTTGCAGACAGGAGTGAGAGAGAGAGAGAGGGCGAGATGGAGGAGTGTGGGCTGGGAGAGGGAGGGAAGGAGGAAAGGAGAAATTGAGGGAGAAATGAAGAATTGAGTGAAAATTTTGGATTTGAGTGAAAGAGAGGGGGAAGGTGGAAGGGAGGGAAGGAGAGATGGAGGGGAGAGAGAGAGAGAAAGAGGCGGGAGAGAGGAGAGGAGAGGAGAAAGAGAGAGAGGAGAGAGAGAGAGCGAGAAAGGAGAGAGGGAGAGGGAATATAGAGGAGAGGAGAGGCAAAGAGAGGGAAAGAGAAAGGAGAGAGGAAGCGGGAAAGATAGAGAGTAAGAGAGAGAGAGGGAGAGAGAGAAAGGAGAGGGAGATAGGAGAGGAGGGTGGAGAGGAGAGGAGAGGAGAGAGAGAGAGAGAGAGAGGGAGAGGGAAACATAGATGGGAGAGAGGGAGACGGAAAGATAGAGGGCAGGGGAGGAGAGGAGAGGGGAGATAGATAGAGGGAAGGAGAGGAGAGAGAAATAGGGGAGGGAGATAGAGGGAGAGGGAAAGAGAGAGAGGGAGAGAGATGGAGGGGTGTGGGCTGCAGGAGGGAGGAGGGAAAGAGAAATTGAGTGAAAAATGAGGATTTGAGTGAAAGAGGGGGAAGGTGGGAGGGAAGGAGAGATGGAGGGGGAGAGAGAGAGAGAGCGAGAAAGGAGAGGGACAGAGGAGATGGGAGAGAGGGAGAGAGACAGAGAAAGGAGACAGGGAGAGGGCAAGATAGAGGAGAGGAGAGAGAGAGGGGGGGAGAGAGAATGGAGAGAGGGAGAGGGAAAGATAGAGGACAGGAGAGGGAGAGAGAGAGGGGGTAGAGACAGAAAGGAGGGAGAGGGAAAGATAGAGGAGATGGGAGGGGAGGGGAGGGGAGAGAGAGGGATGAATTTTAAAGGAATTGTAGTCTTCACTTTAGGAGCAGATTTGCAAGTTTGACACCAGCATCTGAAGAATTCAATCGTTAGTTAAGTTCATAATGGTGGCGTTCGTGTGCGAATGGAGGGCGTGCGTGTTTGCGGGCACACAATACTCCAGGTGTGGTCTCACTAGGGCCCTGTACAACTGCAGAAGGACCTCTTTGCTCCTGTACTCAACTCCTCTTGTTATGGAGGCCAACATGGCCAAAACTGCACACAATACTCCAGGTGTGGTCTCACTAGGGCCCTGTACAACTGCAGAAGGACCTCTTTGCTCCTGTACTCAACTCCTCTTGTTATGGAGGCCAACATGGCCAAAACTGCACACAATACTCCAGGTGTGGTCTCACTAGGGCCCTGTACAACTGCAGAAGGACCTCTTTGCTCCTGTACTCAACTCCTCTTGTTATGGAGGCCAACATGGCCAAAACTGCACACAATACTCCAGGTGTGGTCTCACTAGGGCCCTGTACAACTGCAGAAGGACCTCTTTGCTCCTGTACTCAACTCCTCTTGTTATGGAGGCCAACATGGCCAAAACTGCACACAATACTCCAGGTGTGGTCTCACTAGGGCCCTGTACAACTGCAGAAGGACCTCTTTGCTCCTGTACTCAACTCCTCTTGTTATGGAGGCCAACAGGGCCAGAACTGTACACAATACTCCAGGTGTGGTCTCACCAGGGCCCTGTACAAATGCAGAAGGACCTCTTTGCTCCTATACTCAACTCTTTCTCGGTTTTCTTTCCTTTCCAAATAAAGTGAAAACATCTTTTACACTTTGTGGACAAGGCAATGTTTGAATTATGTTCTTCAACCAGTTTAGTCTAGTTTAGTTTGGAGATACAGCGCGGAAACAGGCCCTTCGGCCCACCGAGTCCGTGCTAGCCGACCAGCGATCCCCACACACTAACAATATCCTACACACACACACACACACACTGGGGGACAGTTTACAATCTTTACCAGAAGCCAATTAACCTACAAACACGCACGTCTTTGGAGTGTGGTGGGAATCCGGAGCGCCCGGAAAAATCCCACGCTGGTCACGGGTAGAGAACGTGTAAACTCCACACAGACAGCACCCGTGGTTGGGATGGAACCGGGGTCTCTGGCGCCGTGAGGCGGCAACTCTACCGCTGGGCCATCGTGCCGCCCAGAGAGGGAGGGAGAGGTGAATACTTCTCTCTCCCTCGTCAATCTCTCTCCCTGCTTCTCTCTCTCTATCTCTCCCTCTCCCTCTCTCCCCTCTCCCCTCTCCCCCTCGTCTTATCTCCCGGAACCAAACCTGCGACGTTTCGCCCTCCACCCGGACGCCTGAGACGCGCCGTCCCACTTTGCCAGCGCCGGTGCGCCGTTCTAAAGCGTCCGCCCTTCCCCAGGAAGCGACTTTGTGGAGGAGGGGTTCGCCACTCAACCGGAATGGTGCGGGAATCCAGCTGTGAAGAGCAGGTGAGGATGAAAGCGCTGCCATGCAGCGGGGGGGGGGGGGGGGGGGGCAGCAATCCAGCCAATGATGCATGCATTCCCTTTAATGCAGCAGGGGGAGCATGCATAGGCGCTTGTAGGCCGATCCCAGCATTTTATAATTCACCCTATAGTCACCCTTAATACAGCCCTTCAGGCCGATTTCTGTCTCATTTCCAAACCATTTGCCCCAAACCCCTTCCAAACTCACCAAGCCGACCTTGCAGGACAATGGCGTGGATGTGGGAAGTCCGGAGCGGCCAAAACAGGCCCTTCGGTCCATTCCCCCCTGCCAGCCCGCAGTTGGCATTGTCTGAATCGGATCCAAATCCCCTCTAGCAAACAGAGAGAGACAGAGAGAGAGACAGAGAGAGACAGAGAGAGACACAGATAGAGAGAGAGAGAGAGGAGAGAGAGAGAGAGAGAGAGAGAGAGAGAGAGAGAGAGAGAGAGAGAGAGAGAGAGAGAGACAGAGAGAGAGACAGAGAGAGAGACAGAGAGAGAGACAGAGAGCGACAGAGGGAGAGACAGAGAGACACAGTGACACAGCGTGGAAACAGGCCCTTCGGCCCAACGTGCCACACTGACCTACATGCCCATTCTACACTAGTCCCACCTG
Source organism: Malacoraja senta (assembly GCA_038087875.1). Lineage (NCBI taxonomy): Eukaryota > Metazoa > Chordata > Chondrichthyes > Rajiformes > Rajidae > Malacoraja > Malacoraja senta. The sequence goes on from JAXLNO010003524.1 coordinate 15,111, forward strand.
CTGCCCACGTTTGGCTATGAGGGCTGATTCCATGGCTAAGAAGCTGCTAAATAACAAGGCTACAGATTTTTGGAAAGAAGTGAGAGCTCTTTACAGTTGCAAAACATCTCTACCATGCACTGTAGATGGAATCTCTGGAACAGCTAATATCGCGGAGTTATGGCAACAACATTATAGTACTTTATTCAACTGTGTCCAAGGTGACTTGTATAGGGTGGACAATATTGAGAGTAGTGACTCAATGGTGATTATGTCACATAATAATAATGATAATAATAAATACTTTATTAATCCCATTTTCAATGGGAAATTCAGATGTCCTTGCAGCACACTAATAAAAGTACAACATAGCATTAAAGAAGAAGTTTAACATTAAAACATAAAAACATCCCCCCCCACAATGGTTCCCACTGTGAGGGAAGGCACAAAGTCCAGTCCCCATCCTCTTGTCCACCCATAGTCGGGCCTATTGAGGTCTCCACAGTCGCCGCTACGGAGGCCCGATGTTTCAGGCCCTCTCGCCGGGTGATGGTGCTCCGGCGTCGGGAGATTCCTGTCATCGGCTTGGGATGCCTGGAACGGCCTCCTCCTTACTGGAGACCACAGCTTCCAAAGCCAACAGGCCGCGCTGGACGGAGCTCCACCACTGGTGATCTCGGCGAGAGATCCCAGGCTCCCGATGTTCAAAGTCAGCGCCGCTGCCCACGGCTGTCCACTCCACAGACCTGCAGCACCACGATGTTCAATCGGCAGATCCCAGCATACCGGAGTTCCAGCGCGGCGACCCAGGCAAGGCATCGCCCACTGCGCGATAGCGCTCCAGCGCTGTGCCGCCGCCGAAGCCGAGGTTCTCACCAGGTCCCCTCAGGAAACGCCGCTCCAGGCCCCGCTGGTAGGCCTCGAGGGCTGGTCGAAGGTGCTACTCAGAGGAAGGCAGCCTCCCCGACCAGCTAGGGACTAGAAAAAGCAGTTTCCCCCTCCCCCCCCCACCCCCACACATAAAATAATTAGACCCCCAAACAACACTTTTACGTACTAAAAATAATAAAAAGAAGTGAAAGAAACGGACAGCGGCAGGACTGGCAGCCGTATAGGACAGCGCCCCCTCTCAGAGGTGTATAATGCCATGAACAAGGTGTCCAACAACAAAGCAAGAGGCTTGGATCATATTTCTGCTAAACATCTTAAGAATGCGAGTATGAGGATAGCTCCTCTCCCTGCTATTTGTTTTACTGGCTTTATGATTCATGGCTTGTTACCAGACTCAATGTTGTCTGTTCTGTTAGTGCCGGTCATTAAGGACAAAGCTGGTAAAGTAGGCAGCCTAAATAATTACAGGCCCATAGCTTTAGCCAGCATATTGTCAAACGTTTTTAGAAAGAGTTCTGCTGGATAGAATAAATGAGTTTGTTAACTCCACAGATAACCAGTTTGGTTTTAAAGCTAAACATGGCACTGACTTATGCATATATGCCCTAAAGGAGATTGTAAACAAATATAGAGGCAAAACCTCTTCAATCCTTATGTGCTTTATTGATGCTTCGAAAGCCTTTGATCATGTTAATCACACAAATCTGATTGTTAAAATGAGTCAAAGAGGGTGCCTAAATACACTGTGAGAATTCTGGCCTACTGGTATGCCCACCAGACTATGCAAATAAAATGGGGCAATAGGGTCTCAGCCCCATTTGGGGTTAGCAATGGTGTTAGACAAGGGGGGATTTTGTCCCCAGTCCTTTTTAATCTTTATATTGATGATCTGTCCAAACAATTGAAAGCCTGTAATACTGGGTGCATGATGGGTAATATTTTAGTGAACCATATTATGTATGCAGATGATCTTGTGGTCTTTAGTCCATCTAGCGCTGGTCTCCAGCAGCTCCTTACTATATGTTCTGTGTATGGTATGGAACATGATATTAAAATATAATGCTGGTAAGAGTGCTGTTATGATCTGTAGAACCAAAGAGGATAAATGTCTAAAATGTCCTGATTTTAAATTGTCTGACAATAAACTTAGTGTCTGTAATAAGGTAAAATATCTAGGGCATTTTATTACAGAACAAATGACAGATGATGAGGATATTTATAGGCAACAACGCATGCTGTATGTACAGGTGAATATTCTCTTGCGTAAGTTTGGTGCGTGTGCAGATGTGGTTAAGATGTCGCTATTTAGAGCATACTGCACACCACTCTATACTGCGCACCTGTGGTCGAACTATGGAAAGACAAGTTTGCAGAGACTAAAGGTGTCATATAATGATGCCATGAGAACACTGCTAAGGAAACCTAGATGGTGTAATGTTAGTAACATGTTTGTGGCTGCAGGAGTCAGTCCTTTAGAAGCTATCCTAAGAAATCATATGTATAAATTCATTTGCAGGATAAATGACTCTAAAAATGTAATTATTGTGGCCTTGTCAAACATAAGGTTTAGCTACACGCTACGAATCCCAGTTGTGGAGACACTGGTATCGTTGTCTCGTTGTAGGACATTGATCATTCTTTTATTCTGGATTTTAATTCATGTATTGTGGGTTTTTTTCTTAATATATAATTTATGATGCATGTATAAGTGATATACTAAGATTTTATATGTACTTTATGATATTTTTAAATATGTAATGTATTTTTATATAATGTTTGCCCCTTGTCTGGACCTTGAGTCTGAAATAAAGTTTATTATTATTATAATATTTATTGTGTGTAATTAATTATTATGTAGTTTAGTGTCATTCTGTGCAACATGGGCCAATGGATTGACTGATCACCTTCTCAGATTTCCCTGAAAATCAGTGCCTGTATATCAGATCACACAAGTAACACAACAGAAAACAAGGTCTCAACTCCAAATTCCAATGGGCCTTTGGCAATGTTTCGAGCTATATAAATGGTTCATAACTTCGAAGGAACTTTGAGTTGAAAGTTGATTTTTCTGCTGTGGTCTTTGTACCAGAGATGTGCAAAACATGATTTTGAATCAAATCTTACCTGGTGACCAGCCAACCTTCTTACTTGCTGTTATTTGGTACAGAATCAAATCATCCAATACCAAGCAATTGATATACGTCTCCGATAAACCATCAATGTTTACTGAATTTTGGTCCTTGGAAATGGGAATTTTGGAACTTGAAAGCCCTTGAATTTATAGCTGTTCCAAGTGTATGAACCCTGGTATGAGAAATAAATCAGAATCAGAACCACACTTTATTTGCCAAGTATGTTTTGCAACATACGAGGAATTTTATTGGCCAGGTCAGTCATACAATTAAAAGTAACAGATCACCCAAAAACACATTTTAACATGAACATTCACCGCAGTGACTCCTACACATTCCTCACTGTGATGGAAGGCGAAATAAAGTTCAAGTCCTTCCCTTTGTTCTTCCTCGGTCGTGGGCCTCGAGCCTCAGTTGACGGAACGATCTTGACACCCGTAGCCAGCGGCGTTCGGGCCCTCCGTGCCGAGGCGATCAAGCTCCTGCATCGGAGGGATGTCAGCTCCCTCGCGCCGGGCGATCGAACCTCGCGTCGGGGCTGGTCGAACCTTCCAGCCAGTAGCATGTCTAAGGCCATGCGATTTTGCCAGGCCATTAGGCTGGTATCTGTCAGTTGTTCCGCTAATCCTTCAACCGCATCTCGAGTGTATTTTATAAAGCGTTGTTGATTGTAGTATAGGTAGTTGATCCGGTCCACATTTTTATTAATTGTGGACCACCAGAAGAGTATGGACTCAAAGCCCGCAGCTATCTGGTTTCTGGCTTTGAATTCATCAGGTACCTCTCTTGGCACCCCTATCGCATCTATATATATGTGTGTGTCGAATGATCCTTTCACCCCTCTCTCTTGTCGTTGGCTTCCTTCATTGAGTTCTCCAATGTTATACGTCTGATTGCAGTTGAGCACCATCCCCATGTCCTGTCCCTTTGGGTTATTTCTTGTATAGCACTCAAACCCCTCCTCCCCAAGAGGACTGGTAGTGCCAATCTTTACAGGGATGGGTGCATACATACATTCTATAGCCGCAGCACCATTTTCCTTTACATACATCAAATGGGATGGTGGTGGACCTTCTATTCTGTGGTATTGTGATTTTTATGCATGTTATATTACTCACGAGTTGGTATGAAAAGCATACCATCTTTTCACTGACCTCCAACCTGACAAACATCCATCCACCATCCACCATTGCTCTCTGACATCTCCCATACAGCCACTTTTTAATCCATCTTGCTATTCCTTACTAACCCTTCTTAACCAACCTTATTTCCTTATTGAACCTTGTCAAAGGCCTTACTGAAGTTCATCTAGACAACATCCACCACTTTACCCTCATCAATTTCCCTAATAACTTTTCAAAAAATTCAAGATTAGTCAAACATCACAATCACAAACCCATGCTAATTCTTCCTAATCCTACCCTATTTATCCAAATTATTATATATTGTCTTAAGTATCCTTTCCATTATTTTGCCCACCACTGATGTCAAACAACGTTCTTGGTAAAACTCTACTCTTTTTCTCACATCTTTGTCCTCCTGTTCACTTACCTCAGGGCTATTATCTATTCATACCTGCGGGACGGCCCTCATGTAATTATTGAAATGGTACCAGGTATATCAACCTTCTACCTGAACATCGGTCGGTAGTTTAGAAAACTCATACATACACCTTGTCTTCAGGTTTAAAGGGTCCTTCCTCCTGGTCCACCTCCAACAGCTTTTACTTTACCTGTTCATAAATAGACTTGTATATCATAATTAACTTTCATATACTTTTAAAATTCTATATTTAACTGTTCCAAACTCAGTCTCTTGTAGGGACCTCTCCATTGTGCCACCTGCTCGGTTAGTTTGCATGCAACATCTCTTCAGTGCCAATGGCAGGGCATCGATCCAATTCAACTTTGTAATTAAACAAATCTTATTTATATTAACCTTCAATGTTCCATTTATTCTTTCCACCATGCCTGTAACTGCAGGTGTTACATACCCAAATGTGTATTTTACTCTAAGGGTCTCTATCGCCAACTTGGCTACTCCCTAAATGAAAACAATCCGTTGTCAAAGCTGATTTCTGTAGGTCTACCAACCTCTTAATTACCTTATTCATCATAAACGACACTACAGGGCTTATACCTAATCTAGTCTGAACTATATCCTGCCTTTTCCCGAGGTTATCATACTCTGTCCTACATTCTGAAGTATTTTTTTAAATCTCTCTCTCTCTCTCTTACATCGCTTTTCACTTATGGAACAATACCAACAAATCCTCCTTTAAATCCTTTTCTCTCTTGGGGACCCCAGTCCTGTTAGGGCTTATATCCAGATTAATTTCACTCCTGATAGGACTTTTTGAGGAAACGTTCCCCAAAGACATTCATTATTGGCATGTAATTCTCTGGCCCTGCTTGGTTCCGTCATAGGACTCACTTGTCTTTTCAACCAGGGTCCATTGTTGCTGGTTTGCAAGTCTTTTTCCTATCTTTGCGATATTTCTCGACCGCAGAGACCAACTGTTCGCTGAATCGGGGATGGGAAATTAATGACAATCTCACCACCTTCTCCAATCTGCTTGACTTTAAGAAGAATGACATCCACCACAGTAGTTCATAATATAATGTTCATCAATCAACTCCCCACCTTTTCAGCTGGTTTTCCAGATAGCCTGCTGGATTACATTGTCTGAGGGCCTGCCATACCCTCTGCCTGACTGTGTCAAACAGTATGCCATTGCTTATTACATTGTTCGCATCAGTTTATACCATCCATCTTCAGTAGTTCTGTCACTTTTACCAACAGTGCCTTCAAATCTTCCATGGTCAATAATCGTCCCACGTTCTCCTCCTCCAAAGCCCTAATCCATTTCCTCCCCCATCAGGGATATAGGGTGAGGTGTTTTTTTAGCCCTCTCAGTTTATGGGTGCCCCAAGGGATAATCTGTGTCTGTCCTTCTCTTTTCTCTTTAAAGCAGTCCTCATCACTTTATCCCAATGCTTCCAACTTTAATCCTTTCTGGTATGCCTTCTTTCTTATTCTAAACTCAATTTCTTGCTTCTCAAATATTCTAGCCTCCTTGCAAATTCATTCACCTTTCTTTTTTAAATCTTCCACTGACTCCTCCTGCTTTATTACTTTCACACCTGTCGTTTTTCTACTTCTGTTATCTTCTAACTGCCTCTCTCTCCTTCCTTTCTAAACTTGAATGTTTACCAATGAACTTATTTCCAATTATTTCAATCCATATTCACCACTATTTTAAATGTCCAATTCCTAGCACTAGTAACAATTTTCCAAATTAACTTTACTGACTAGAAATCTAAAAGAACATCAGAAAAACCAAAAGCTGATTTTACAACTTCCCCTTCTAGGTTACGAGGATACAAACAGTTAATCGTTATCTTACAGCTGTTCATCGCCTTTCACCATGACCTGATTTATTTAAAGGAACATACACCTACCTACAGTGGACATTTTTGATTCTAATAAAACTTACTTACTTACTTACTTACTCTTACAATGTGGTCTACAAATACAATATAATTATCACATATATAAAATCCCTGGGTATTTCCTTGCCCCCAGAGGCTCAGCATTCGCCCCAATGGACTATCAGGCAGAATGCGGCTTTACCGCCCTTCCCCTCCCTTTTGGGCTTTCCGTTTTCATTGCCCATCCTCCCGATCGGAATTTCCCCCGATCTATTTAATCGCCCGAGTAGTACTTAATAGTCGTTTTCTTACCCGGGTCCTGTGCACAAGAATCACTCGATTTGGCTCCTCGCGATTTCCAACTACTCCCACTTGTTTCTCTAATCTCTGGTCTGGGATATCACTCGCTCAAACCTTTGAAAATGCAAAAGGTGGTTTGCTTTGAAAAAGCAAAATATGGTTTGCTGTGAAAATGCTAAATGTGTTTTTTTTTTTAAATGCAAAATGTGGTTTGCTTTGAAAATGCAAAAGGTGGTTTGCTTTGAAAATGCAAAAGGTGGTTTGCTTTGAAAAGGCAAAAGGTTTGCTTTGAAAATGCAAAGGGTTTACGTTGAAAATGCAAAAGGTTAGCTTTGAAAATGCAAATAGTGGTTTGGTTTGAAGGGCAAATTGTGGTTTGTTTTGAAAAAGCAAAAGGTGGTTTGCTTTGAAAAGGCAAAAGGTGGGTTGCTTTGAAAAGGCAAAAGGTGGTTTGCTTTGAAACAGAAAAAGGTGGTTTGCTTTTAAAATGCAAAAGGTGGTTTTCATTGAAAATGCAAAAGTTGGTTTGCCTTGAAATTGCAAAAAGTGGTTTGCTTTGAAAATACAAATGGTGGTTTGCTTTGAAAATGTAAAATGTCGTTTGTTTAGAAAATGGAAAAGGTGGTTTGCTTTGAAAATGCAAAAGGTGGTTTGCTTTGAAAAAGGAAAAGGTGGTTTGCTTTGAAAATGCAAAAAGGTTTGCTTTTAAAATGCAGTAGATGGTTTGATTTGAAAATGGAAAAGGTGGTTTGCTTTGAAAATGCAAAAGGTGGTTTGTTTTGAAATTGCAAAAAAAGTGGTTTACTTTGAAAATGCAAAAGGTGGTTTGCTTTGAAAATGCAAAAGGTGGTTTGCTTTAAAAATGCAAAAGGTGGCTTCCTTTTAATATACAAATGGTGGTTTGCTTTGAAAATGCAAAACGTGGTTTGCTTTTAAAATGATAACGGTGATTTTCTTTGAAAATGCAAATGGTGGTTTGCTTTGAAAATGTAAAAGTGGTTTTCTTAGAAAATGCAAAAGGTGGTTTGGTATAAAAATGCCAAAAAGTGGTTTGCTCTGGAAATGCAAACGGTGGTTTGCTTTGAAAATGCAAAAGGTCGTTTGCTTTGAAAATGCTAAAGGTCATTTGCTTTTAAAATGCAAAAGGTGGTTTGCTGGTTTGCATTGAAAATGCAAAAGCTGCTTTTCAATGAAAATGCAAAGGGTGGTTTGCTTTGAAAATGAAAAATGTGGTTTGCTTTGAAAATGCAAAAGGTGGCTTGCTTTTAAAATGCAAAAGGTGGTTTGCTGGTTAACATTGAAAATGCAAAAGGTGGTTTGCTTTGAAAATGCAAAATGTGGTGTGCGTTGAAAATGCAAAAAGTGGTTTGCTTTAAAAATGCAGTAGATAGTTTGCTTTGAAAATGGAAAAGGTGGTTTGCTTTGAAAATGCAAAAGGTGGTTTGCTTTGAAAATCCAAAAAGGATTGCTTTAAAAATGTAGTAGATGGTTTGCTTTGAAAATGGAATAAGTGGATTGCTTTGAAAATGCAAAAGGTGGTTTGTTTTGAAATTGCAAAAAAAAGTCGTTTGATTTGAAAATGCAAAAGGTGGTTTGCTTTGAAAATGCAAAAGGTGGCTTGCTTTTAATATGCAAATGGTGGTTTGCTTTAAAAATGCAAAAGGTGGTTTGGATTTGAAAATGGAAAAGGTGGTTTGTTTTGAAAATGCTATAGATGATTAGCTTTGAAAATGCAAAAGGTGGTTTGCTATGAAAATGCAAAAAGGTTTGCTTTAAAAATGCAGTAGGTTTGCTTTGAAAATGGAAAAGGTGGTTTGCTTTGAAAATGCAAAAGGTGGTTTGCTATAAAATGCCAAAAGGCGGTTTGCTTTGAAAATGCAAAATGTGCTTTGCTTTGAAAATGCAAAATGTCGTTTGTTTAGAAAAAACAAAAGGTGGTTTGCTTTGAAAATACAAAATGTGGTTTGCTTTGAAAATGCTATAGGTGGTTTGCTTTGAAAATGGAAAAGGTGGTTTGCTTTGTAAATGGAAACGGTGGTTTTCTTTGAAATTGCAAAAGGTGGTTTGCTTTGAAAAGGTAGTTTGCTTTGAAAATGCAAAAGGTGGATTGCTTTGAAAATGCCAAAAGGTTTGCTTTGAAAATGCAAAACGTGGTTTGCTTTGAAAATGGAAAACGTGATTTGCTTTGAAAATGCCAAAGGTGGTTTGCTTTGAAAAAGCAAAAGGTGGTTTGCTTTGAAAATGCAAAAAGGTTTGCTTTAAAAATGCAGAAGATGGTTTGCTTTGAAAATTGAAAAGGTGGTTTGCTTTGAAAATGCAAAAGGTGGTTTGCTTTTAAATTGCAAAAAAATGGTTTGCTTTGAAAATGCAAAAGGTGGTTTGGTATAAAAATGCCAAAAAGTGGTTTGCTTTGGAAATGCAAAAGGTGGTTTGCTTTGAAAATGCAAAAGGTCGTTTGCTTTGAAAATTCAAAAGGTCATTTGCTTTGAAAATGCAAAAGGTGGTTTGCTGGTTTGCATTGAAAATGCAAACGCTGCTTTTCAATGAAAATGCAAAAGGTGGTTTGCTTTGAAAATGAAAAAGGTGGTTTTCTTTGAAAATGCAAAAGGTGGTTTGCTTTGAAAATGCAAAAGGTGGTTTGCTGGTTTGCATTGAAAATGCAAAAGCTGGTTTGCTTTGAAAATGCAAAATGTGGTGTGCTTTGAAAATGCAAAAGGTGGTCTGCTTTGAAAATCCAAAAAGGTTTGCTTTATAATGTAGTAGATAGTTTGCTTTGAAAAAGGAAAAAGTGGTTTGCTTTGAAAATACAGAAGGTGGTTTGCTTTGAAAATGCCATAGTTGGCTTTCTTTTAATATGGAAATGGTGGTTTGCTTTTAAAATGCAAAAGGTTGTTTGTCTTTACTATGTAAAAGGTGGTTTGCTTTGAAAATGCAAATGGTGGTTTGCTTTGAAAATGCAAATAGTGGTTTGCTTTGAAGGGCAAATGGTGGTTTGCTTTGAAAATGCAAAAGGTGGTTTTCTTTGAAAATGTAAAAAAGGTTGTTTGCTTTTAAAATCAAAAGGTTTGCTTTGAAATGCAAAGGGTTTACTTTGAAAATGCAAAAGGTTTGCTTTGAAAATGCAAAAAGTGGTTTGCTTTGAAGGGAAAATAGTGGTTTGCTTTGAAAAAGCAAAAGGTGGTTTGCTTTGAAAATGCAAAAGGTGGTTTGCTTTGAATATGAAAAAGCTGGTTTGCTTTGAAAATGTTAAAGGTTTGCTTTGAAAATGCAAAGGGTTTACTTTGATAATGCAAAAGGTTTGTTTTGAAAATGCAAATGGTGGTTTGCTTTGAAAATGCAAAAGGTGGTTTGCTTTTAAAATGAAAAAGGTGGGTTGCATTGAAAATGCAAACGTTGGTTTGCTTGGAAATTGCAAAAAGTGGTTTGCTTTGAAAATGCAAATGTTGGTTTGCTTTGAAAAGGCAAAAGGTGGTTTGCTATAAAAATGACAAAAGGAGGTTTGCTTTCAAAATGCAAAATGTGGTTTTCTTTGAAAATGCAAAAGGTCCTTTGCTTTGAAAATGCAAAAGGTTTACTATGAAAATGCAAAAGTTGGTTTGCTGGTTTGAATTGAAAATGAAAAAGGTGGTTTGCTTTGAAAATACACAAGGTGGTTTGCTTTGAAAATGCAAAAGGTGGTTTGCTTTGAAAATACAAAAGGTGGCTTGCTTTGAAAATGCAAAAGGTGGCTTGCTTTTAATATGCAAAAGATGGTTTGCTTTTAAAATGCAAAAGATGGTTTGGTTTTAAAATGCAAAAGATGGTTTGTTTTTAAAATGGAAATGTTGGTTTGCTTTGAAAATGCAAAAGGTGGTTTGCTTTGAAAATGCAAAAGATGATTTGCTTTGAAAATGCTAAATGTGGTTTGCTTTGAAAATGCAAAAGGTGGTTTACTTTGAAAATGCAAAAGGTGGTGGGCTTTGAAAATGCAAAAGCTGATTTGCTTTGAAAATGCAAAAGGTCGTTTGCTTTGAAAGTGCAAAAGGTAGTTTGCTTTGAAAATGTTAAATGTGGTTTGCTTTGAAAATGCAAAAAAGTGGTTTGGTTTGAAAATGCAAAAGGTGGTTTGCTTTGAAAATGCTATAAGTGGTTTGCTTTGAAAATGCAAAAGGTGCTTTGCTTTGAAATTGCAAAAGGTGGTTTGCTTTGAAAATGCAAAAGGTGGTTTGCTTTGAAAATGCAAAAAAATTGCTTTGAAAATGCAAAAGGTGGTTTGCTTTGAAAATGCAAAAGATGGTTTGTTTTGAAAATGCAAAAGGTGGTTTGTTTTGAAAATGCAAAAAGTGGTTTGCTTTGAAAATGCAAAAGGTGGTTTGCTTTCAAAAGGTGGTTTGCTTTGAAAATGCAAAAGATGGTTAGCTTTGAAAATGCAAAAGGTTTGCTTTGAAAATGCAAAAGATGGTTTGCTTTGAAAAGGCAAAAGGTGGTTTGCTATAAAAATGCCAAAAGGAGGTTTGCTTTCAAAATGCAAAATGTGGTTTTCTTTTAAAATGCAAAAGGTCCTTTGCTTTGAAAATGCAAAAGGTTTGCTATGAAAATGCAAAAGTTGGTTTGCTGGTTTGCATTGAAAATGAAAAAGGTGGTTTGCTTTGAAAATACACAAGGTGGTTTGCTTTGAAAATGCAAAAGGTGGTTTGCTTTGAAAATACAAAAGGTGGTTTGCTTTGAAAATGCAAAAGGTGGCTTGCTTTTAATATGCAAAAGATGGTTTGCTTTTAAAATGCAAAAGGTGTTTTGGTTTTAAAATGCAAAAGGTGGTTTGGTTTTAAAATGGAAATGTTGGTTTGCTTTGAAAATGCAAAAGGTGGTTTGCTTTGAAAATGCAAAAGGTGATTTGCTGTGAAAATGCTAAATGTGGTTTGCTTTGAAAATGGAAAAAGTGGTTTGCTTTGAAAATGCAAAAGGTGGTTTGCTGGTTTGCATTGAAAATGCAAAAGTTGGTTTACTTTGAAAATGCAAAAGGTGGTGGCTTTGAAAATGCAAAAGCTGATTTGCTTTGAAAATGCAAAAGGTCGTTTGATTTGAAAGTGCAAAAGGTAGTTTGCTTTGAAAATGTTAAATGTGGTTTGCTTTGAAAATGCAAAAAAGTGGTTTGGTTTGAAAATGCAAAAGGTGGTTTGCTTTGAAAATGCTATAAGTGGTTTGCTTTGAAAATGCAAAAGGTGCTTTGCTTTGAAATTGCAAAAGGTGGTTTGCTTTGAAAATGCAAAAGGTGGTTTGCTTTGAAAATGCGAAAAAAAATTGCTTTGAAAATGCGAAAAAAAATTGCTTTGAAAATGCAAAAGGTGGTTTGCTTTGAAAATGCAAAAGATGGTTTGTTTTGAAAATGCAAAAGGTGGTTTGATTTGAAAATGCAATAGGTGGTTTCCTTTGAAAATGCAAAAGGTGGTTTGCTTTGAAAAGGTGGTTTCCTTTGAAAATGCATGAGGTGGTTTGCTTTGAAAATGCAAAAGATGGTTAGCTTTGAAAATGCAAAAGGTTTGCTTTGAAAATGCAAATGGTGTTTCGCTTTGAAAAGGTGGTTTGCGTTGAAAATGAATAAGGTGGTTTGCTTTGAAAATATAAAAGGTGGTTCGCTTTGAAATTGCAAAAAGTGGTTTGCTTTGAAAATGCAAAAGGTGGTTTGCTTTATAATGCAAAAGGTGGTTTGCTTTAAAAATGTAAAAGGTGGTTTGCTTTGAAAATACAAAATGTGCTTTGGTATATAATGCCAAAAAGTGGTTTGCTTTGAAAATGCAAAAGGTAGTTTGCTTTGAAAATGCAAACTGTCGTTTACTTTGAAAATGCAAAAGGTGGTTTGCTGATTTGCATTGAAAATGCCAACGCTGCTTTTTAATGGAAATGCAAAAGGTGGTTTGCTTTGAAAATGCAAAAGATGGTATACTTTGAAAATGCAAAAAGGTTTGCTTTAAAAAAGCAGTAGATGATTTACTTTGAAAATGGAAAAGGTGGATTGAAAATGCAAAAGGTGGTTTCCTTTGAAAATGCAAAAAGGTTTGCTTTAAAAATGCAGTAGATGGTTTGCTTTGAAAATGGAAAAGGTGGTTTGCTTTGAAAATGCAAAAGGTGGTTTGCTTTGAAAATGCAAAAAGGTTTGATTTTATAATGCAGTAGATGGTTTGCTTGAAAATGGAAAAGGTGGTTTGCTTTGAAAATGCAAAAGATGGTTTGCTTTGAAATTGCAAAAATGTGGTTTGCTTTGAAAATGCAAAATGTGGTTTGCTTTGAAAATACAAAACGTGGTTTGATTTGAAAATGAAAAAACTGGCTTGCTTTTAATATGCAAATGGTGGTTTGCTTTGAAAATGCAAAAGGTGGTTTGCTTTTAAAAATGCAAAAGGTGGTTTGCTGGTTTGCATTGAAAATGCAAAAGCTGCTTTTTAATGGAAATGCAAATGGTGGATTGCTTTGAAAATGCAAAAGATGGTATGCTTTGAAAATGCAAAAGGTGGTTTGCTTTGAAAATGCAAAAGGTGGTTTGCTTTGAATATGAAAAAGCTGGTTTGCTTTGAAAATGCTAAAGGTTTGCTTTGAAAATGCAAAGGGTTTACTTTGAAAATGCAAAAGGTTTGCTTTGAAAATGCAAATAATGGTTTGCTTTGAAGGGTAAATGGTGGTTTGCTATGAAAATGCAAGTGGTGGTTTGCTTTGAAAATGCAAAAGGTGGTTTGCTTTGAAAATGCAAAAGGTGGTTTGCTTTTAAAATGAAAAAGGTGGGTTGCATTGAAAATGCAAACGTTGGTTTGCTTTGAAATTGCAAAAAGTGGTTTGCTTTGAAAATGCAAATGGTGGTTTGCTATGAAAAGGCAAAAGGTGGTTTGCTATAAAAATGCCAAAAGGAGGTTTGCTTTCAAAATGCAAAATGTGGTTTTCTTTCAAAATGCAAAAGGTCGTTTGCTTTGAAAATGCAAAAGGTTTGCTATGAAAATGCAAAAGTTGGTTTGCTGGTTTGCATTGAAAATGAAAAAGGTGGTTTGCTTTGAAAATACACAAGGTGGTTTGCTTTGAAAATGCAAAGGGTGGTTTGTTTTGAAATAGCAAAAAGTGGTTTGCTTTGAAAATGCAAAAGATGGTATGCTTTGAAAATGCAAAAAGGTTTGCTTTAAAAAAGCAGTAGATGGTTTACTTTGAAGATGGAAAAGGTGGATTGAAAATGCAAAAGGTGGATTGAAAATGCAAAAGGTGGTTTCCTTTGAAAATGCAAAAAGGTTTGCTTTGAAAATGCAAAAAGTGGTTTGCTTTGAAAATGCAAAAGGTGGTTTGCTGGTTTGCAATGAAAATGGAAAAGGTGGTTTGCTTTGAAAATGCAAAAGGTGGTTTGCTTTGAAAATGCAAAAAGGTTTGATTTTATAATGCAGTAGATGGTTTGCTTGAAAATGGAAAAGGTGGTTTGCTTTGAAAATGCAAAAGATGGTTTGCTTTGAAATTGCAAAAAATTGGTTTGCTTTGAAAATGCAAAATGTGGTTTGCTTTGAAAATACAAAAGGTGGTTTGCTTTGAAAATGCAAAAGGTGGCTTGCTTTTAATATGCAAAAGATGGTTTGCTTTTAAAATGCAAAAGGTGTTTTGGTTTTAAAATGCAAAAGGTGGTTTGGTTTTAAAATGGAAATGTTGGTTTGCTTTGAAAATGCAAATGGTGGTTTGCTTTGAAAATGTAAAAGGTGTTTTGCTTTGAAAATGCAATAGGTGGTTTGGTATAAAAATGCCCCAAAGTGGTTTGTTTTGAAAATGCAAAAGGTGGTTTGCTTTGGAAATGCAAAAGGTCGTTTGTTTCCAAAATGCAAATGGTCGTTTGCTTTAAAAATGCAAAAGGTGGTTTGCTTTGAAAATGCAAAAGGTGGTTTGCTTTGAAAATACAAAATGTGCTTTGCTTTGAAAATGCAAAAGGTGATTTGGTTTGAAAATGCAAAGGTGGTTTGCCATGAAAATGCAAAAGGTGGTTTGCTTAGACTAGGTGGTTTGCTTTGAAAATGCATAACGTGGCTTGCATTGAAGATGCAAAAGGTTGTTTGCTTTGAAATTGCAAAAAGTGGTTTGCTTTGAAAATGCAAAACGTGGTTTGCTTTGAAATGCAAAAGGTGGTTTGCTTTGAAAATTCAAAGCGTGGTTTGCTTTGAAAATGCAAAAGGTGGTTTGCTTTGAAAATGCAAAAGGTCGTTTGCTTTGATAATGCAAAAGGTGGTTTGCTGTTTGCATTGAAAATGCAAAAGGTGTTTTAGTTTGAAAATGGAAAAGGTGGTTTGCTTTGAAAATGCAAAAAGTGGTTTGCTTTGAAAATGCAAAAGGTGGTTTGCTGGTTTGCAATGAAAATGCAAAAGGTGGTTTACTTTGAAGATGCAAAAGGTGGTGGGCTTTGAAAATGCAAAAGGTGATTTGCTTTGAAAATGCAAAAGGTCGTTTGCTTTGAAAGTGCAAAAGGTAGTTTGCTTTGAAAATGTTAAATGTGGTTTGATTTGAAAATGCAAAAAAGTGGTTTGGTTTGAAAATGCAAAAGGTGGTTTGCTTTGTAAATGCTATAAGTGGTTTGCTTTGAAAATGCAAAAGGTGCTTTGCTTTGAAATTGCAAAAGGTGGTTTGCTTTGAAAATGCAAAAGGTGGTTTGCTTTGAAAATGCGAAAAAAAATTGCTTTGAAAATGCAAAAGGTGGTTTGTTTTGAAAATGCAAAAGGTGGTTTGCTTTGAAAATAAAAAGGTGGTTTGCTTTGAAAATGCAAAAGGTGGTTTGCTTTGAAAATGCAAAAGGTTGTTTGCTTTGAAAAGGTGGTTTGCTTTGAAAATGCATAAGGTGGTTTGCTTTGAAAATGCAAAAGATGGTTAGTTTTGAAAATGCAAAAAGGTTTGCTTTGAAAATGCAAAAGATGGTTTGCTTTGAAAATGCAAATGGTGGTTCGCTTTGAAAAGGTGGTTTGCTTTGAAAATGCATCAGGTGGTTTGCTTTGAAAATATAAAAGGTGGTTCGCTTTGAAATTGCAAAAAGTGGTTTGCTTTGAAAATGCAAAAGGTGGTTTGCTTTGAAAATGCAAAAGGTGGTTTGCTTTGAAAATGCAAAAGGTGGTTTGCTTTGAAAATACAAAATGTGCTTTGCTTTGAAAATGCAAAAGGTGATTTGCTTTGAAAATGCAAAAGGTGGTTTGCCATGAAAATGCAAAAGGTGGTTTGCTTTGAAAATGTATTAGGTGGTTTGCATTGAAAATGCATAACGTTGTTTGCTTTGAAATTGCACAAAGTGGTTTGCTTTGAAAATGCAAAACGTGGTTTGCTTTGAAATGCAAAAGGTGGTTTGCTTTGAAAATTCAAAATGTGGTTTGCTTTGAAAATGCAAAAAGTGGTTTGCTTTGAAAATGCAAAAGGTGGTTTGCTGTTTGCATTGAAAATGCAAAAGGTGTTTTATTTGAAAATGCAAAAGGTGGTTTGCTTTGAAAATGCAAAAGGTGATTTGCTTTGAAAATGCTAAATGTGGTTTGCTTTGAAAATGCAAAAAGTGGTTTGCTTTGAAAATGCAAAAGGTGGTGGGCTTTGAAAATGCAAAAGGTGATTTGCTTTGAAAATGCAAAAGGTCGTTTGCTTTGAAAATGCAAAAGGTCGTTTGCTTTGAAAGTGCAAAAGGTAGTTTGCTTTGAAAATGTTAAACGGGGTTTGCTTTGAAAATGCAAAAATGCGGTTTGCTTGTAAAATGCAAAAGGTGGTTTGCTTTGAAAATGCTAAAACTGGTTTGCTTTGAAAATGCAAAAAGTGGTTTGCTTTGAAAATGCAAAAGGTGGTTTGCTGGGTTGCATTGAAATTGCAAAAGGTGGTTTGCTTTGAAAATGCAAAAGCTGGTTTGTTTTGAAAATGCGAAAAAAAATTGCTTTGAAAATGCAAAATGTTGTTTCTTTGAAAATGCAAAAGGTGGTTTGTATTGAAAATACAAAAGGTGGTTTGTTTTGAAAATGCAAAAGGTGGTTTGCTTTGAAAATGCAAAAGGTGGTTTGCTTTGAAAATGCAAAAGGTGGTTTGCTTTAAAAATGCAAAAGCTGGTTTGTTTTGAAAATGAAAAAGGTGGTTTGCTTTGAAAATGCAAAAGGTGGTTTGCTTTGAAAATGCAAAAAGTGGTTTGCTTTGAAAATGCAAAAGGTGGTTTGCTGGTTTGCAATGAAAATGCAAAAGGTGGTTTACTTTGAAGATGCAAAAGGTGGTGGGCTTTGAAAATGCAAAAGGTGATTTGCTTTGAAAATGCAAAAGGTCGTTTGCTTTGAAAGTGCAAAAGGTAGTTTGCTTTGAAAATGTTAAATGTGGTTTGATTTGAAAATGCAAAAAAGTGGTTTGGTTTGAAAATGCAAAAGGTGGTTTGCTTTGTAAATGCTATAAGTGGTTTGCTTTGAAAATGCAAAAGGTGCTTTGCTTTGAAATTGCAAAAGGTGGTTTGCTTTGAAAATGCAAAAGGTGGTTTGCTTTGAAAATGCGAAAAAAAATTGCTTTGAAAATGCAAAAGGTGGTTTGTTTTGAAAATGCAAAAGGTGGTTTGCTTTGAAAATAAAAAGGTGGTTTGCTTTGAAAATGCAAAAGGTGGTTTGCTTTGAAAATGCAAAAGGTTGTTTGCTTTGAAAAGGTGGTTTGCTTTGAAAATGCATAAGGTGGTTTGCTTTGAAAATGCAAAAGATGGTTAGCTTTGAAAATGCAAAAAGGTTTGCTTTGAAAATGCAAAAGATGGTTTGCTTTGAAAATGCAAATGGTGGTTCGCTTTGAAAAGGTGGTTTGCTTTGAAAATGCATAAGGTGGTTTGCTTTGAAAATATAAAAGGTGGTTCGCTTTGAAATTGCAAAAAGTGGTTTGCTTTGAAAATGCAAAAGGTGGTTTGCTTTGAAAATGCAAAAGGTGGTTTGCTTTGAAAATGCAAAAGGTGGTTTGCTTTGAAAATACAAAATGTGCTTTGCTGTTAAAATGCAAAAGGTGATTTGCTTTGAAAATGCAAAAGGTGGTTTGCCATGAAAATGCAAAAGGTGGTTTGCTTTGAAAATGCATTAGGTGGTTTGCATTGAAAATGCATAACGTTGTTTGCTTTGAAATTGCACAAAGTGGTTTGCTTTGAAAATGCAAAACGTGGTTTGCTTTGAAATGCAAAAGGTGGTTTGCTTTGAAAATTCAAAATGTGGTTTGCTTTGAAAATGCAAAAAGTGGTTTGCTTTGAAAATGCAAAAGGTGGTTTGCTGTTTGCATTGAAAATGCAAAAGGTGTTTTATTTGAAAATGCAAAAGGTGGTTTGCTTTGAAAATGCAAAAGGTGATTTGCTTTGAAAATGCTAAATGTGGTTTGCTTTGAAAATGCAAAAAGTGGTTTGCTTTGAAAATGCAAAAGGTGGTGGGCTTTGAAAATGCAAAAGGTGATTTGCTTTGAAAATGCAAAAGGTCGTTTGCTTTGAAAATGCAAAAGGTCGTTTGCTTTGAAAGTGCAAAAGGTAGTTTGCTTTGAAAATGTTAAACGGGGTTTGCTTTGAAAATGCAAAAATGCGGTTTGCTTGTAAAATGCAAAAGGTGGTTTGCTTTGAAAATGCTAAAACTGGTTTGCTTTGAAAATGCAAAAAGTGGTTTGCTTTGAAAATGCAAAAGGTGGTTTGCTGGGTTGCATTGAAATTGCAAAAGGTGGTTTGCTTTGAAAATGCAAAAGCTGGTTTGTTTTGAAAATGCGAAAAAAAATTGCTTTGAAAATGCAAAATGTTGTTTCTTTGAAAATGCAAAAGGTGGTTTGTATTGAAAATACAAAAGGTGGTTTGTTTTGAAAATGCAAAAGGTGGTTTGCTTTGAAAATGCAAAAGGTGGTTTGCTTTGAAAATGCAAAAGGTGGTTTGCTTTAAAAATGCAAAAGCTGGTTTGTTTTGAAAATGCAAAAGGTGGTTTGCTTTGGAAATGCAAAAGCTCGTTTGCTTTGAAAGTGCAAAAGGTAGTTTGCTTTGAAAATGTTAAATGTGGTTTGATTTGAAAATGCAAAAAAGTGGTTTGGTTTGAAAATGCAAAAGGTGGTTTGCTTTGTAAATGCTATAAGTGGTTTGCTTTGAAAATGCAAAAGGTGCTTTGCTTTGAAATTGCAAAAGGTGGTTTGCTTTGAAAATGCAAAAGGTGGTTTGCTTTGAAAATGCGAAAAAAAATTGCTTTGAAAATGCAAAAGGTGGTTTGTTTTGAAAATGCAAAAGGTGGTTTGCTTTGAAAATAAAAAGGTGGTTTGCTTTGAAAATGCAAAAGGTGGTTTGCTTTGAAAATGCAAAAGGTTGTTTGCTTTGAAAAGGTGGTTTGCTTTGAAAATGCATAAGGTGGTTTGCTTTGAAAATGCAAAAGATGGTTAGCTTTGAAAATGCAAAAAGGTTTGCTTTGAAAATGCAAAAGATGGTTTGCTTTGAAAATGCAAATGGTGGTTCGCTTTGAAAAGGTGGTTTGCTTTGAAAATGCATAAGGTGGTTTGCTTTGAAAATATAAAAGGTGGTTCGCTTTGAAATTGCAAAAAGTGGTTTGCTTTGAAAATGCAAAAGGTGGTTTGCTTTGAAAATGCAAAAGGTGGTTTGCTTTGAAAATGCAAAAGGTGGTTTGCTTTGAAAATACAAAACGTGCTTTGCTTTGAAAATGCAAAAGGTGATTTGCTTTGAAAATGCAAAAGGTGGTTTGCCATGAAAATGCAAAAGGTGGTTTGCTTTGAAAATGCATTAGGTGGTTTGCATTGAAAATGCATAACGTTGTTTGCTTTGAAATTGCACAAAGTGGTTTGCTTTGAAAATGCAAAACGTGGTTTGCTTTGAAATGCAAAAGGTGGTTTGCTTTGAAAATTCAAAATGTGGTTTGCTTTGAAAATGCAAAAAGTGGTTTGCTTTGAAAATGCAAAAGGTGGTTTGCTGTTTGCATTGAAAATGCAAAAGGTGTTTTATTTGAAAATGCAAAAGGTGGTTTGCCATGAAAATGCAAAAGGTGGTTTGCTTTGAAAATGCATTAGGTGGTTTGCATTGAAAATGCATAACGTTGTTTGCTTTGAAATTGCACAAAGTGGTTTGCTTTGAAAATGCAAAACGTGGTTTGCTTTGAAATGCAAAAGGTGGTTTGCTTTGAAAATTCAAAATGTGGTTTGCTTTGAAAATGCAAAAAGTGGTTTGCTTTGAAAATGCAAAAGGTGGTTTGCTGTTTGCATTGAAAATGCAAAAGGTGTTTTATTTGAAAATGCAAAAGGTGGTTTGCTTTGAAAATGCAAAAGGTGATTTGCTTTGAAAATGCTAAATGTGGTTTGCTTTGAAAATGCAAAAAGTGGTTTGCTTTGAAAATGCAAAAGGTGGTGGGCTTTGAAAATGCAAAAGGTGATTTGCTTTGAAAATGCAAAAGGTCGTTTGCTTTGAAAATGCAAAAGGTCGTTTGCTTTGAAAGTGCAAAAGGTAGTTTGCTTTGAAAATGTTAAACGGGGTTTGCTTTGAAAATGCAAAAATGCGGTTTGCTTGTAAAATGCAAAAGGTGGTTTGCTTTGAAAATGCTAAAACTGGTTTGCTTTGAAAATGCAAAAAGTGGTTTGCTTTGAAAATGCAAAAGGTGGTTTGCTGGGTTGCATTGAAATTGCAAAAGGTGGTTTGCTTTGAAAATGCAAAAGCTGGTTTGTTTTGAAAATGCGAAAAAAAATTGCTTTGAAAATGCAAAATGTTGTTTCTTTGAAAATGCAAAAGGTGGTTTGTATTGAAAATACAAAAGGTGGTTTGTTTTGAAAATGCAAAAGGTGGTTTGCTTTGAAAATGCAAAAGGTGGTTTGCTTTGAAAATGCAAAAGGTGGTTTGCTTTAAAAATGCAAAAGCTGGTTTGTTTTGAAAATGAAAAAGGTGGTTTGCTTTGAAAATGCAAAAGGTGGTTTGCTTTGAAAATGCAAAAAGTGGTTTGCTTTGAAAATGCAAAAGGTGGTTTGCTGGTTTGCAATGAAAATGCAAAAGGTGGTTTACTTTGAAGATGCAAAAGGTGGTGGGCTTTGAAAATGCAAAAGGTGATTTGCTTTGAAAATGCAAAAGGTCGTTTGCTTTGAAAGTGCAAAAGGTAGTTTGCTTTGAAAATGTTAAATGTGGTTTGATTTGAAAATGCAAAAAAGTGGTTTGGTTTGAAAATGCAAAAGGTGGTTTGCTTTGTAAATGCTATAAGTGGTTTGCTTTGAAAATGCAAAAGGTGCTTTGCTTTGAAATTGCAAAAGGTGGTTTGCTTTGAAAATGCAAAAGGTGGTTTGCTTTGAAAATGCGAAAAAAAATTGCTTTGAAAATGCAAAAGGTGGTTTGTTTTGAAAATGCAAAAGGTGGTTTGCTTTGAAAATAAAAAGGTGGTTTGCTTTGAAAATGCAAAAGGTGGTTTGCTTTGAAAATGCAAAAGGTTGTTTGCTTTGAAAAGGTGGTTTGCTTTGAAAATGCATAAGGTGGTTTGCTTTGAAAATGCAAAAGATGGTTAGCTTTGAAAATGCAAAAAGGTTTGCTTTGAAAATGCAAAAGATGGTTTGCTTTGAAAATGCAAATGGTGGTTCGCTTTGAAAAGGTGGTTTGCTTTGAAAATGCATAAGGTGGTTTGCTTTGAAAATATAAAAGGTGGTTCGCTTTGAAATTGCAAAAAGTGGTTTGCTTTGAAAATGCAAAAGGTGGTTTGCTTTGAAAATGCAAAAGGTGGTTTGCTTTGAAAATGCAAAAGGTGGTTTGCTTTGAAAATACAAAATGTGCTTTGCTGTTAAAATGCAAAAGGTGATTTGCTTTGAAAATGCAAAAGGTGGTTTGCCATGAAAATGCAAAAGGTGGTTTGCTTTGAAAATGCATTAGGTGGTTTGCATTGAAAATGCATAACGTTGTTTGCTTTGAAATTGCACAAAGTGGTTTGCTTTGAAAATGCAAAACGTGGTTTGCTTTGAAATGCAAAAGGTGGTTTGCTTTGAAAATTCAAAATGTGGTTTGCTTTGAAAATGCAAAAAGTGGTTTGCTTTGAAAATGCAAAAGGTGGTTTGCTGTTTGCATTGAAAATGCAAAAGGTGTTTTATTTGAAAATGCAAAAGGTGGTTTGCTTTGAAAATGCAAAAGGTGATTTGCTTTGAAAATGCTAAATGTGGTTTGCTTTGAAAATGCAAAAAGTGGTTTGCTTTGAAAATGCAAAAGGTGGTGGGCTTTGAAAATGCAAAAGGTTATTTGCTTTGAAAATGCAAAAGGTCGTTTGCTTTGAAAATGCAAAAGGTCGTTTGCTTTGAAAGTGCAAAAGGTAGTTTGCTTTGAAAATGTTAAACGGGGTTTGCTTTGAAAATGCAAAAATGCGGTTTGCTTGTAAAATGCAAAAGGTGGTTTGCTTTGAAAATGCTAAAACTGGTTTGCTTTGAAAATGCAAAAAGTGGTTTGCTTTGAAAATGCAAAAGGTGGTTTGCTGGGTTGCATTGAAATTGCAAAAGGTGGTTTGCTTTGAAAATGCAAAAGCTGGTTTGTTTTGAAAATGCGAAAAAAAATTGCTTTGAAAATGCAAAATGTTGTTTCTTTGAAAATGCAAAAGGTGGTTTGTATTGAAAATACAAAAGGTGGTTTGTTTTGAAAATGCAAAAGGTGGTTTGCTTTGAAAATGCAAAAGGTGGTTTGCTTTGAAAATGCAAAAGGTGGTTTGCTTTAAAAATGCAAAAGCTGGTTTGTTTTGAAAATGCAAAAGGTGGTTTGCTTTGGAAATGCAAAAGCTCGTTTGCTTTGAAAGTGCAAAAGGTAGTTTGCTTTGAAAATGTTAAATGTGGTTTGATTTGAAAATGCAAAAAAGTGGTTTGGTTTGAAAATGCAAAAGGTGGTTTGCTTTGTAAATGCTATAAGTGGTTTGCTTTGAAAATGCAAAAGGTGCTTTGCTTTGAAATTGCAAAAGGTGGTTTGCTTTGAAAATGCAAAAGGTGGTTTGCTTTGAAAATGCGAAAAAAATTGCTTTGAAAATGCAAAAGGTGGTTTGTTTTGAAAATGCAAAAGGTGGTTTGCTTTGAAAATAAAAAGGTGGTTTGCTTTGAAAATGCAAAAGGTGGTTTGCTTTGAAAATGCAAAAGGTTGTTTGCTTTGAAAAGGTGGTTTGCTTTGAAAATGCATAAGGTGGTTTGCTTTGAAAATGCAAAAGATGGTTAGCTTTGAAAATGCAAAAAGGTTTGCTTTGAAAATGCAAAAGATGGTTTGCTTTGAAAATGCAAATGGTGGTTCGCTTTGAAAAGGTGGTTTGCTTTGAAAATGCATAAGGTGGTTTGCTTTGAAAATATAAAAGGTGGTTCGCTTTGAAATTGCAAAAAGTGGTTTGCTTTGAAAATGCAAAAGGTGGTTTGCTTTGAAAATGCAAAAGGTGGTTTGCTTTGAAAATGCAAAAGGTGGTTTGCTTTGAAAATACAAAACGTGCTTTGCTTTGAAAATGCAAAAGGTGATTTGCTTTGAAAATGCAAAAGGTGGTTTGCCATGAAAATGCAAAAGGTGGTTTGCTTTGAAAATGCATTAGGTGGTTTGCATTGAAAATGCATAACGTTGTTTGCTTTGAAATTGCACAAAGTGGTTTGCTTTGAAAATGCAAAACGTGGTTTGCTTTGAAATGCAAAAGGTGGTTTGCTTTCAAAATTCAAAATGTGGTTTGCTTTGAAAATGCAAAAAGTGGTTTGCTTTGAAAATGCAAAAGGTGGTTTGCTGTTTGCATTGAAAATGCAAAAGGTGTTTTATTTGAAAATGCAAAAGGTGGTTTGCCATGAAAATGCAAAAGGTGGTTTGCTTTGAAAATGCAAAAGGTGGTTTGTTTTGAAAATGCAAAAGGTGGTTTGCTTTGAAAATAAAAAGGTGGTTTGCTTTGAAAATGCAAAAGGTGGTTTGCTTTGAAAATGCAAAAGGTTGTTTGCTTTGAAAAGGTGGTTTGCTTTGAAAATGCATAAGGTGGTTTGCTTTGAAAATGCAAAAGATGGTTAGCTTTGAAAATGCAAAAAGGTTTGCTTTGAAAATGCAAAAGATGGTTTGCTTTGAAAATGCAAATGGTGGTTCGCTTTGAAAAGGTGGTTTGCTTTGAAAATGCATAAGGTGGTTTGCTTTGAAAATATAAAAGGTGGTTCGCTTTGAAATTGCAAAAAGTGGTTTGCTTTGAAAATGCAAAAGGTGGTTTGCTTTGAAAATGCAAAAGGTGGTTTGCTTTGAAAATGCAAAAGGTGGGTTGCTTTGAAAATACAAAACGTGCTTTGCTTTGAAAATGCAAAAGGTGATTTGCTTTGAAAATGCAAAAGGTGGTTTGCCATGAAAATGCAAAAGGTGGTTTGCTTTGAAAATGCATTAGGTGGTTTGCATTGAAAATGCATAACGTTGTTTGCTTTGAAATTGCACAAAGTGGTTTGCTTTGAAAATGCAAAACGTGGTTTGCTTTGAAAATACAAAATGTGCTTTGGTATATAATGCCAAAAAGTGGTTTGCTTTGAAAATGCAAAAGGTAGTTTGCTTTGAAAATGCAAACTGTCGTTTACTTTGAAAATGCAAAAGGTGGTTTGCTGATTTGCATTGAAAATGCCAACGCTGCTTTTTAATGGAAATGCAAAAGGTGGTTTGCTTTGAAAATGCAAAAGATGGTATACTTTGAAAATGCAAAAAGGTTTGCTTTAAAAAAGCAGTAGATGATTTACTTTGAAAATGGAAAAGGTGGATTGAAAATGCAAAAGGTGGTTTCCTTTGAAAATGCAAAAAGGTTTGCTTTAAAAATGCAGTAGATGGTTTGCTTTGAAAATGGAAAAGGTGGTTTGCTTTGAAAATGCAAAAGGTGGTTTGCTTTGAAAATGCAAAAAGGTTTGATTTTATAATGCAGTAGATGGTTTGCTTGAAAATGGAAAAGGTGGTTTGCTTTGAAAATGCAAAAGATGGTTTGCTTTGAAATTGCAAAAATGTGGTTTGCTTTGAAAATGCAAAATGTGGTTTGCTTTGAAAATACAAAACGTGGTTTGATTTGAAAATGAAAAAACTGGCTTGCTTTTAATATGCAAATGGTGGTTTGCTTTGAAAATGCAAAAGGTGGTTTGCTTTTAAAAATGCAAAAGGTGGTTTGCTGGTTTGCATTGAAAATGCAAAAGCTGCTTTTTAATGGAAATGCAAATGGTGGATTGCTTTGAAAATGCAAAAGATGGTATGCTTTGAAAATGCAAAAGGTGGTTTGCTTTGAAAATGCAAAAGGTGGTTTGCTTTGAATATGAAAAAGCTGGTTTGCTTTGAAAATGCTAAAGGTTTGCTTTGAAAATGCAAAGGGTTTACTTTGAAAATGCAAAAGGTTTGCTTTGAAAATGCAAATAATGGTTTGCTTTGAAGGGTAAATGGTGGTTTGCTATGAAAATGCAAACGTTGGTTTGCTTTGAAATTGCAAAAAGTGGTTTGCTTTGAAAATGCAAATGGTGGTTTGCTATGAAAAGGCAAAAGGTGGTTTGCTATAAAAATGCCAAAAGGAGGTTTGCTTTCAAAATGCAAAATGTGGTTTTCTTTCAAAATGCAAAAGGTCGTTTGCTTTGAAAATGCAAAAGGTTTGCTATGAAAATGCAAAAGTTGGTTTGCTGGTTTGCATTGAAAATGAAAAAGGTGGTTTGCTTTGAAAATACACAAGGTGGTTTGCTTTGAAAATGCAAAGGGTGGTTTGTTTTGAAATAGCAAAAAGTGGTTTGCTTTGAAAATGCAAAAGATGGTATGCTTTGAAAATGCAAAAAGGTTTGCTTTAAAAAAGCAGTAGATGGTTTACTTTGAAGATGGAAAAGGTGGATTGAAAATGCAAAAGGTGGATTGAAAATGCAAAAGGTGGTTTCCTTTGAAAATGCAAAAAGGTTTGCTTTGAAAATGCAAAAAGTGGTTTGCTTTGAAAATGCAAAAGGTGGTTTGCTGGTTTGCAATGAAAATGGAAAAGGTGGTTTGCTTTGAAAATGCAAAAGGTGGTTTGCTTTGAAAATGCAAAAAGGTTTGATTTTATAATGCAGTAGATGGTTTGCTTGAAAATGGAAAAGGTGGTTTGCTTTGAAAATGCAAAAGATGGTTTGCTTTGAAATTGCAAAAAATTGGTTTGCTTTGAAAATGCAAAATGTGGTTTGCTTTGAAAATACAAAAGGTGGTTTGCTTTGAAAATGCAAAAGGTGGCTTGCTTTTAATATGCAAAAGATGGTTTGCTTTTAAAATGCAAAAGGTGTTTTGGTTTTAAAATGCAAAAGGTGGTTTGGTTTTAAAATGGAAATGTTGGTTTGCTTTGAAAATGCAAATGGTGGTTTGCTTTGAAAATGTAAAAGGTGTTTTGCTTTGAAAATGCAATAGGTGGTTTGGTATAAAAATGCCCCAAAGTGGTTTGTTTTGAAAATGCAAAAGGTGGTTTGCTTTGGAAATGCAAAAGGTCGTTTGTTTCCAAAATGCAAATGGTCGTTTGCTTTAAAAATGCAAAAGGTGGTTTGCTTTGAAAATGCAAAAGGTGGTTTGCTTTGAAAATACAAAATGTGCTTTGCTTTGAAAATGCAAAAGGTGATTTGGTTTGAAAATGCAAAGGTGGTTTGCCATGAAAATGCAAAAGGTGGTTTGCTTAGACTAGGTGGTTTGCTTTGAAAATGCATAACGTGGCTTGCATTGAAGATGCAAAAGGTTGTTTGCTTTGAAATTGCAAAAAGTGGTTTGCTTTGAAAATGCAAAACGTGGTTTGCTTTGAAATGCAAAAGGTGGTTTGCTTTGAAAATTCAAAGCGTGGTTTGCTTTGAAAATGCAAAAGGTGGTTTGCTTTGAAAATGCAAAAGGTCGTTTGCTTTGATAATGCAAAAGGTGGTTTGCTGTTTGCATTGAAAATGCAAAAGGTGTTTTAGTTTGAAAATGGAAAAGGTGGTTTGCTTTGAAAATGCAAAAAGTGGTTTGCTTTGAAAATGCAAAAGGTGGTTTGCTGGTTTGCAATGAAAATGCAAAAGGTGGTTTACTTTGAAGATGCAAAAGGTGGTGGGCTTTGAAAATGCAAAAGGTGATTTGCTTTGAAAATGCAAAAGGTCGTTTGCTTTGAAAGTGCAAAAGGTAGTTTGCTTTGAAAATGTTAAATGTGGTTTGATTTGAAAATGCAAAAAAGTGGTTTGGTTTGAAAATGCAAAAGGTGGTTTGCTTTGTAAATGCTATAAGTGGTTTGCTTTGAAAATGCAAAAGGTGCTTTGCTTTGAAATTGCAAAAGGTGGTTTGCTTTGAAAATGCAAAAGGTGGTTTGCTTTGAAAATGCGAAAAAAAATTGCTTTGAAAATGCAAAAGGTGGTTTGTTTTGAAAATGCAAAAGGTGGTTTGCTTTGAAAATAAAAAGGTGGTTTGCTTTGAAAATGCAAAAGGTGGTTTGCTTTGAAAATGCAAAAGGTTGTTTGCTTTGAAAAGGTGGTTTGCTTTGAAAATGCATAAGGTGGTTTGCTTTGAAAATGCAAAAGATGGTTAGTTTTGAAAATGCAAAAAGGTTTGCTTTGAAAATGCAAAAGATGGTTTGCTTTGAAAATGCAAATGGTGGTTCGCTTTGAAAAGGTGGTTTGCTTTGAAAATGCATCAGGTGGTTTGCTTTGAAAATATAAAAGGTGGTTCGCTTTGAAATTGCAAAAAGTGGTTTGCTTTGAAAATGCAAAAGGTGGTTTGCTTTGAAAATGCAAAAGGTGGTTTGCTTTGAAAATGCAAAAGGTGGTTTGCTTTGAAAATACAAAATGTGCTTTGCTTTGAAAATGCAAAAGGTGATTTGCTTTGAAAATGCAAAAGGTGGTTTGCCATGAAAATGCAAAAGGTGGTTTGCTTTGAAAATGCATTAGGTGGTTTGCATTGAAAATGCATAACGTTGTTTGCTTTGAAATTGCACAAAGTGGTTTGCTTTGAATATGCAAAACGTGGTTTGCTTTGAAATGCAAAAGGTGGTTTGCTTTGAAAATTCAAAATGTGGTTTGCTTTGAAAATGCAAAAAGTGGTTTGCTTTGAAAATGCAAAAGGTGGTTTGCTGTTTGCATTGAAAATGCAAAAGGTGTTTTATTTGAAAATGCAAAAGGTGGTTTGCTTTGAAAATGCAAAAGGTGATTTGCTTTGAAAATGCTAAATGTGGTTTGCTTTGAAAATGCAAAAAGTGGTTTGCTTTGAAAATGCAAAAGGTGGTGGGCTTTGAAAATGCAAAAGGTGATTTGCTTTGAAAATGCAAAAGGTCGTTTGCTTTGAAAATGCAAAAGGTCGTTTGCTTTGAAAGTGCAAAAGGTAGTTTGCTTTGAAAATGTTAAACGGGGTTTGCTTTGAAAATGCAAAAATGCGGTTTGCTTGTAAAATGCAAAAGGTGGTTTGCTTTGAAAATGCTAAAACTGGTTTGCTTTGAAAATGCAAAAAGTGGTTTGCTTTGAAAATGCAAAAGGTGGTTTGCTGGGTTGCATTGAAATTGCAAAAGGTGGTTTGCTTTGAAAATGCAAAAGCTGGTTTGTTTTGAAAATGCGAAAAAAAATTGCTTTGAAAATGCAAAATGTTGTTTCTTTGAAAATGCAAAAGGTGGTTTGTATTGAAAATACAAAAGGTGGTTTGTTTTGAAAATGCAAAAGGTGGTTTGCTTTGAAAATGCAAAAGGTGGTTTGCTTTGAAAATGCAAAAGGTGGTTTGCTTTAAAAATGCAAAAGCTGGTTTGTTTTGAAAATGAAAAAGGTGGTTTGCTTTGAAAATGCAAAAGGTGGTTTGCTTTGAAAATGCAAAAAGTGGTTTGCTTTGAAAATGCAAAAGGTGGTTTGCTGGTTTGCAATGAAAATGCAAAAGGTGGTTTACTTTGAAGATGCAAAAGGTGGTGGGCTTTGAAAATGCAAAAGGTGATTTGCTTTGAAAATGCAAAAGGTCGTTTGCTTTGAAAGTGCAAAAGGTAGTTTGCTTTGAAAATGTTAAATGTGGTTTGATTTGAAAATGCAAAAAAGTGGTTTGGTTTGAAAATGCAAAAGGTGGTTTGCTTTGTAAATGCTATAAGTGGTTTGCTTTGAAAATGCAAAAGGTGCTTTGCTTTGAAATTGCAAAAGGTGGTTTGCTTTGAAAATGCAAAAGGTGGTTTGCTTTGAAAATGCGAAAAAAAATTGCTTTGAAAATGCAAAAGGTGGTTTGTTTTGAAAATGCAAAAGGTGGTTTGCTTTGAAAATAAAAAGGTGGTTTGCTTTGAAAATGCAAAAGGTGGTTTGCTTTGAAAATGCAAAAGGTTGTTTGCTTTGAAAAGGTGGTTTGCTTTGAAAATGCATAAGGTGGTTTGCTTTGAAAATGCAAAAGATGGTTAGCTTTGAAAATGCAAAAAGGTTTGCTTTGAAAATGCAAAAGATGGTTTGCTTTGAAAATGCAAATGGTGGTTCGCTTTGAAAAGGTGGTTTGCTTTGAAAATGCATAAGGTGGTTTGCTTTGAAAATATAAAAGGTGGTTCGCTTTGAAATTGCAAAAAGTGGTTTGCTTTGAAAATGCAAAAGGTGGTTTGCTTTGAAAATGCAAAAGGTGGTTTGCTTTGAAAATGCAAAAGGTGGTTTGCTTTGAAAATACAAAATGTGCTTTGCTGTTAAAATGCAAAAGGTGATTTGCTTTGAAAATGCAAAAGGTGGTTTGCCATGAAAATGCAAAAGGTGGTTTGCTTTGAAAATGCATTAGGTGGTTTGCATTGAAAATGCATAACGTTGTTTGCTTTGAAATTGCACAAAGTGGTTTGCTTTGAAAATGCAAAACGTGGTTTGCTTTGAAATGCAAAAGGTGGTTTGCTTTGAAAATTCAAAATGTGGTTTGCTTTGAAAATGCAAAAAGTGGTTTGCTTTGAAAATGCAAAAGGTGGTTTGCTGTTTGCATTGAAAATGCAAAAGGTGTTTTATTTGAAAATGCAAAAGGTGGTTTGCTTTGAAAATGCAAAAGGTGATTTGCTTTGAAAATGCTAAATGTGGTTTGCTTTGAAAATGCAAAAAGTGGTTTGCTTTGAAAATGCAAAAGGTGGTGGGCTTTGAAAATGCAAAAGGTGATTTGCTTTGAAAATGCAAAAGGTCGTTTGCTTTGAAAATGCAAAAGGTCGTTTGCTTTGAAAGTGCAAAAGGTAGTTTGCTTTGAAAATGTTAAACGGGGTTTGCTTTGAAAATGCAAAAATGCGGTTTGCTTGTAAAATGCAAAAGGTGGTTTGCTTTGAAAATGCTAAAACTGGTTTGCTTTGAAAATGCAAAAAGTGGTTTGCTTTGAAAATGCAAAAGGTGGTTTGCTGGGTTGCATTGAAATTGCAAAAGGTGGTTTGCTTTGAAAATGCAAAAGCTGGTTTGTTTTGAAAATGCGAAAAAAAATTGCTTTGAAAATGCAAAATGTTGTTTCTTTGAAAATGCAAAAGGTGGTTTGTATTGAAAATACAAAAGGTGGTTTGTTTTGAAAATGCAAAAGGTGGTTTGCTTTGAAAATGCAAAAGGTGGTTTGCTTTGAAAATGCAAAAGGTGGTTTGCTTTAAAAATGCAAAAGCTGGTTTGTTTTGAAAATGCAAAAGGTGGTTTGCTTTGGAAATGCAAAAGCTCGTTTGCTTTGAAAGTGCAAAAGGTAGTTTGCTTTGAAAATGTTAAATGTGGTTTGATTTGAAAATGCAAAAAAGTGGTTTGGTTTGAAAATGCAAAAGGTGGTTTGCTTTGTAAATGCTATAAGTGGTTTGCTTTGAAAATGCAAAAGGTGCTTTGCTTTGAAATTGCAAAAGGTGGTTTGCTTTGAAAATGCAAAAGGTGGTTTGCTTTGAAAATGCGAAAAAAAATTGCTTTGAAAATGCAAAAGGTGGTTTGTTTTGAAAATGCAAAAGGTGGTTTGCTTTGAAAATAAAAAGGTGGTTTGCTTTGAAAATGCAAAAGGTGGTTTGCTTTGAAAATGCAAAAGGTTGTTTGCTTTGAAAAGGTGGTTTGCTTTGAAAATGCATAAGGTGGTTTGCTTTGAAAATGCAAAAGATGGTTAGCTTTGAAAATGCAAAAAGGTTTGCTTTGAAAATGCAAAAGATGGTTTGCTTTGAAAATGCAAATGGTGGTTCGCTTTGAAAAGGTGGTTTGCTTTGAAAATGCATAAGGTGGTTTGCTTTGAAAATATAAAAGGTGGTTCGCTTTGAAATTGCAAAAAGTGGTTTGCTTTGAAAATGCAAAAGGTGGTTTGCTTTGAAAATGCAAAAGGTGGTTTGCTTTGAAAATGCAAAAGGTGGTTTGCTTTGAAAATACAAAACGTGCTTTGCTTTGAAAATGCAAAAGGTGATTTGCTTTGAAAATGCAAAAGGTGGTTTGCCATGAAAATGCAAAAGGTGGTTTGCTTTGAAAATGCATTAGGTGGTTTGCATTGAAAATGCATAACGTTGTTTGCTTTGAAATTGCACAAAGTGGTTTGCTTTGAAAATGCAAAACGTGGTTTGCTTTGAAATGCAAAAGGTGGTTTGCTTTGAAAATTCAAAATGTGGTTTGCTTTGAAAATGCAAAAAGTGGTTTGCTTTGAAAATGCAAAAGGTGGTTTGCTGTTTGCATTGAAAATGCAAAAGGTGTTTTATTTGAAAATGCAAAAGGTGGTTTGCCATGAAAATGCAAAAGGTGGTTTGCTTTGAAAATGCATTAGGTGGTTTGCATTGAAAATGCATAACGTTGTTTGCTTTGAAATTGCACAAAGTGGTTTGCTTTGAAAATGCAAAACGTGGTTTGCTTTGAAATGCAAAAGGTGGTTTGCTTTGAAAATTCAAAATGTGGTTTGCTTTGAAAATGCAAAAAGTGGTTTGCTTTGAAAATGCAAAAGGTGGTTTGCTGTTTGCATTGAAAATGCAAAAGGTGTTTTATTTGAAAATGCAAAAGGTGGTTTGCTTTGAAAATGCAAAAGGTGATTTGCTTTGAAAATGCTAAATGTGGTTTGCTTTGAAAATGCAAAAAGTGGTTTGCTTTGAAAATGCAAAAGGTGGTGGGCTTTGAAAATGCAAAAGGTGATTTGCTTTGAAAATGCAAAAGGTCGTTTGCTTTGAAAATGCAAAAGGTCGTTTGCTTTGAAAGTGCAAAAGGTAGTTTGCTTTGAAAATGTTAAACGGGGTTTGCTTTGAAAATGCAAAAATGCGGTTTGCTTGTAAAATGCAAAAGGTGGTTTGCTTTGAAAATGCTAAAACTGGTTTGCTTTGAAAATGCAAAAAGTGGTTTGCTTTGAAAATGCAAAAGGTGGTTTGCTGGGTTGCATTGAAATTGCAAAAGGTGGTTTGCTTTGAAAATGCAAAAGCTGGTTTGTTTTGAAAATGCGAAAAAAAATTGCTTTGAAAATGCAAAATGTTGTTTCTTTGAAAATGCAAAAGGTGGTTTGTATTGAAAATACAAAAGGTGGTTTGTTTTGAAAATGCAAAAGGTGGTTTGCTTTGAAAATGCAAAAGGTGGTTTGCTTTGAAAATGCAAAAGGTGGTTTGCTTTAAAAATGCAAAAGCTGGTTTGTTTTGAAAATGAAAAAGGTGGTTTGCTTTGAAAATGCAAAAGGTGGTTTGCTTTGAAAATGCAAAAAGTGGTTTGCTTTGAAAATGCAAAAGGTGGTTTGCTGGTTTGCAATGAAAATGCAAAAGGTGGTTTACTTTGAAGATGCAAAAGGTGGTGGGCTTTGAAAATGCAAAAGGTGATTTGCTTTGAAAATGCAAAAGGTCGTTTGCTTTGAAAGTGCAAAAGGTAGTTTGCTTTGAAAATGTTAAATGTGGTTTGATTTGAAAATGCAAAAAAGTGGTTTGGTTTGAAAATGCAAAAGGTGGTTTGCTTTGTAAATGCTATAAGTGGTTTGCTTTGAAAATGCAAAAGGTGCTTTGCTTTGAAATTGCAAAAGGTGGTTTGCTTTGAAAATGCAAAAGGTGGTTTGCTTTGAAAATGCGAAAAAAAATTGCTTTGAAAATGCAAAAGGTGGTTTGTTTTGAAAATGCAAAAGGTGGTTTGCTTTGAAAATAAAAAGGTGGTTTGCTTTGAAAATGCAAAAGGTGGTTTGCTTTGAAAATGCAAAAGGTTGTTTGCTTTGAAAAGGTGGTTTGCTTTGAAAATGCATAAGGTGGTTTGCTTTGAAAATGCAAAAGATGGTTAGCTTTGAAAATGCAAAAAGGTTTGCTTTGAAAATGCAAAAGATGGTTTGCTTTGAAAATGCAAATGGTGGTTCGCTTTGAAAAGGTGGTTTGCTTTGAAAATGCATAAGGTGGTTTGCTTTGAAAATATAAAAGGTGGTTCGCTTTGAAATTGCAAAAAGTGGTTTGCTTTGAAAATGCAAAAGGTGGTTTGCTTTGAAAATGCAAAAGGTGGTTTGCTTTGAAAATGCAAAAGGTGGTTTGCTTTGAAAATACAAAATGTGCTTTGCTGTTAAAATGCAAAAGGTGATTTGCTTTGAAAATGCAAAAGGTGGTTTGCCATGAAAATGCAAAAGGTGGTTTGCTTTGAAAATGCATTAGGTGGTTTGCATTGAAAATGCATAACGTTGTTTGCTTTGAAATTGCACAAAGTGGTTTGCTTTGAAAATGCAAAACGTGGTTTGCTTTGAAATGCAAAAGGTGGTTTGCTTTGAAAATTCAAAATGTGGTTTGCTTTGAAAATGCAAAAAGTGGTTTGCTTTGAAAATGCAAAAGGTGGTTTGCTGTTTGCATTGAAAATGCAAAAGGTGTTTTATTTGAAAATGCAAAAGGTGGTTTGCTTTGAAAATGCAAAAGGTGATTTGCTTTGAAAATGCTAAATGTGGTTTGCTTTGAAAATGCAAAAAGTGGTTTGCTTTGAAAATGCAAAAGGTGGTGGGCTTTGAAAATGCAAAAGGTGATTTGCTTTGAAAATGCAAAAGGTCGTTTGCTTTGAAAATGCAAAAGGTCGTTTGCTTTGAAAGTGCAAAAGGTAGTTTGCTTTGAAAATGTTAAACGGGGTTTGCTTTGAAAATGCAAAAATGCGGTTTGCTTGTAAAATGCAAAAGGTGGTTTGCTTTGAAAATGCTAAAACTGGTTTGCTTTGAAAATGCAAAAAGTGGTTTGCTTTGAAAATGCAAAAGGTGGTTTGCTGGGTTGCATTGAAATTGCAAAAGGTGGTTTGCTTTGAAAATGCAAAAGCTGGTTTGTTTTGAAAATGCGAAAAAAAATTGCTTTGAAAATGCAAAATGTTGTTTCTTTGAAAATGCAAAAGGTGGTTTGTATTGAAAATACAAAAGGTGGTTTGTTTTGAAAATGCAAAAGGTGGTTTGCTTTGAAAATGCAAAAGGTGGTTTGCTTTGAAAATGCAAAAGGTGGTTTGCTTTAAAAATGCAAAAGCTGGTTTGTTTTGAAAATGCAAAAGGTGGTTTGCTTTGGAAATGCAAAAGCTCGTTTGCTTTGAAAGTGCAAAAGGTAGTTTGCTTTGAAAATGTTAAATGTGGTTTGATTTGAAAATGCAAAAAAGTGGTTTGGTTTGAAAATGCAAAAGGTGGTTTGCTTTGTAAATGCTATAAGTGGTTTGCTTTGAAAATGCAAAAGGTGCTTTGCTTTGAAATTGCAAAAGGTGGTTTGCTTTGAAAATGCAAAAGGTGGTTTGCTTTGAAAATGCGAAAAAAAATTGCTTTGAAAATGCAAAAGGTGGTTTGTTTTGAAAATGCAAAAGGTGGTTTGCTTTGAAAATAAAAAGGTGGTTTGCTTTGAAAATGCAAAAGGTGGTTTGCTTTGAAAATGCAAAAGGTTGTTTGCTTTGAAAAGGTGGTTTGCTTTGAAAATGCATAAGGTGGTTTGCTTTGAAAATGCAAAAGATGGTTAGCTTTGAAAATGCAAAAAGGTTTGCTTTGAAAATGCAAAAGATGGTTTGCTTTGAAAATGCAAATGGTGGTTCGCTTTGAAAAGGTGGTTTGCTTTGAAAATGCATAAGGTGGTTTGCTTTGAAAATATAAAAGGTGGTTCGCTTTGAAATTGCAAAAAGTGGTTTGCTTTGAAAATGCAAAAGGTGGTTTGCTTTGAAAATGCAAAAGGTGGTTTGCTTTGAAAATGCAAAAGGTGGTTTGCTTTGAAAATACAAAACGTGCTTTGCTTTGAAAATGCAAAAGGTGATTTGCTTTGAAAATGCAAAAGGTGGTTTGCCATGAAAATGCAAAAGGTGGTTTGCTTTGAAAATGCATTAGGTGGTTTGCATTGAAAATGCATAACGTTGTTTGCTTTGAAATTGCACAAAGTGGTTTGCTTTGAAAATGCAAAACGTGGTTTGCTTTGAAATGCAAAAGGTGGTTTGCTTTCAAAATTCAAAATGTGGTTTGCTTTGAAAATGCAAAAAGTGGTTTGCTTTGAAAATGCAAAAGGTGGTTTGCTGTTTGCATTGAAAATGCAAAAGGTGTTTTATTTGAAAATGCAAAAGGTGGTTTGCCATGAAAATGCAAAAGGTGGTTTGCTTTGAAAATGCAAAAGGTGGTTTGTTTTGAAAATGCAAAAGGTGGTTTGCTTTGAAAATAAAAAGGTGGTTTGCTTTGAAAATGCAAAAGGTGGTTTGCTTTGAAAATGCAAAAGGTTGTTTGCTTTGAAAAGGTGGTTTGCTTTGAAAATGCATAAGGTGGTTTGCTTTGAAAATGCAAAAGATGGTTAGCTTTGAAAATGCAAAAAGGTTTGCTTTGAAAATGCAAAAGATGGTTTGCTTTGAAAATGCAAATGGTGGTTCGCTTTGAAAAGGTGGTTTGCTTTGAAAATGCATAAGGTGGTTTGCTTTGAAAATATAAAAGGTGGTTCGCTTTGAAATTGCAAAAAGTGGTTTGCTTTGAAAATGCAAAAGGTGGTTTGCTTTGAAAATGCAAAAGGTGGTTTGCTTTGAAAATGCAAAAGGTGGTTTGCTTTGAAAATACAAAACGTGCTTTGCTTTGAAAATGCAAAAGGTGATTTGCTTTGAAAATGCAAAAGGTGGTTTGCCATGAAAATGCAAAAGGTGGTTTGCTTTGAAAATGCATTAGGTGGTTTGCATTGAAAATGCATAACGTTGTTTGCTTTGAAATTGCACAAAGTGGTTTGCTTTGAAAATGCAAAACGTGGTTTGCTTTGAAATGCAAAAGGTGGTATGCTTTGAAAATTCAAAATGTGGTTTGCTTTGAAAATGCAAAAAGTGGTTTGCTTTGAAAATGCAAAAGGTGGTTTGCTGTTTGCATTGAAAATGCAAAAGGTGTTTTATTTGAAAATGCAAAAGGTGGTTTGCCATGAAAATGCAAAAGGTGGTTTGCTTTGAAAATGCATTAGGTGGTTTGCATTGAAAATGCATAACGTTGTTTGCTTTGAAATTGCACAAAGTGGTTTGCTTTGAAAATGCAAAACGTGGTTTGCTTTGAAATGCAAAAGGTGGTTTGCTTTGAAAATTCAAAATGTGGTTTGCTTTGAAAATGCAAAAAGTGGTTTGCTTTGAAAATGCAAAAGGTGGTTTGCTGTTTG
This sequence comes from Malacoraja senta, assembly GCA_038087875.1. Lineage (NCBI taxonomy): Eukaryota > Metazoa > Chordata > Chondrichthyes > Rajiformes > Rajidae > Malacoraja > Malacoraja senta. The sequence goes on from JAXLNO010003524.1 coordinate 51,189, forward strand.
CATTGAAAATGCAAAAGGTGTTTTATTTGAAAATGCAAAAGGTGGTTTGCTTTGAAAATGCAAAAGGTGATTTGCTTTGAAAATGCTAAATGTGGTTTGCTTTGAAAATGCAAAAAGTGGTTTGCTTTGAAAATGCAAAAGGTGGTGGGCTTTGAAAATGCAAAAGGTGATTTGCTTTGAAAATGCAAAAGGTCGTTTGCTTTGAAAATGCAAAAGGTCGTTTGCTTTGAAAGTGCAAAAGGTAGTTTGCTTTGAAAATGTTAAACGGGGTTTGCTTTGAAAATGCAAAAATGCGGTTTGCTTGTAAAATGCAAAAGGTGGTTTGCTTTGAAAATGCTAAAACTGGTTTGCTTTGAAAATGCAAAAAGTGGTTTGCTTTGAAAATGCAAAAGGTGGTTTGCTGGGTTGCATTGAAATTGCAAAAGGTGGTTTGCTTTGAAAATGCAAAAGCTGGTTTGTTTTGAAAATGCGAAAAAAAATTGCTTTGAAAATGCAAAATGTTGTTTCTTTGAAAATGCAAAAGGTGGTTTGTATTGAAAATACAAAAGGTGGTTTGTTTTGAAAATGCAAAAGGTGGTTTGCTTTGAAAATGCAAAAGGTGGTTTGCTTTGAAAATGCAAAAGGTGGTTTGCTTTAAAAATGCAAAAGCTGGTTTGTTTTGAAAATGCAAAAGGTGGTTTGCTTTGGAAATGCAAAAGCTCGTTTGCTTTGAAAGTGCAAAAGGTAGTTTGCTTTGAAAATGTTAAATGTGGTTTGATTTGAAAATGCAAAAAAGTGGTTTGGTTTGAAAATGCAAAAGGTGGTTTGCTTTGTAAATGCTATAAGTGGTTTGCTTTGAAAATGCAAAAGGTGCTTTGCTTTGAAATTGCAAAAGGTGGTTTGCTTTGAAAATGCAAAAGGTGGTTTGCTTTGAAAATGCGAAAAAAAATTGCTTTGAAAATGCAAAAGGTGGTTTGTTTTGAAAATGCAAAAGGTGGTTTGCTTTGAAAATAAAAAGGTGGTTTGCTTTGAAAATGCAAAAGGTGGTTTGCTTTGAAAATGCAAAAGGTTGTTTGCTTTGAAAAGGTGGTTTGCTTTGAAAATGCATAAGGTGGTTTGCTTTGAAAATGCAAAAGATGGTTAGCTTTGAAAATGCAAAAAGGTTTGCTTTGAAAATGCAAAAGATGGTTTGCTTTGAAAATGCAAATGGTGGTTCGCTTTGAAAAGGTGGTTTGCTTTGAAAATGCATAAGGTGGTTTGCTTTGAAAATATAAAAGGTGGTTCGCTTTGAAATTGCAAAAAGTGGTTTGCTTTGAAAATGCAAAAGGTGGTTTGCTTTGAAAATGCAAAAGGTGGTTTGCTTTGAAAATGCAAAAGGTGGTTTGCTTTGAAAATACAAAACGTGCTTTGCTTTGAAAATGCAAAAGGTGATTTGCTTTGAAAATGCAAAAGGTGGTTTGCCATGAAAATGCAAAAGGTGGTTTGCTTTGAAAATGCATTAGGTGGTTTGCATTGAAAATGCATAACGTTGTTTGCTTTGAAATTGCACAAAGTGGTTTGCTTTGAAAATGCAAAACGTGGTTTGCTTTGAAATGCAAAAGGTGGTTTGCTTTGAAAATTCAAAATGTGGTTTGCTTTGAAAATGCAAAAAGTGGTTTGCTTTGAAAATGCAAAAGGTGGTTTGCTGTTTGCATTGAAAATGCAAAAGGTGTTTTATTTGAAAATGCAAAAGGTGGTTTGCCATGAAAATGCAAAAGGTGGTTTGCTTTGAAAATGCATTAGGTGGTTTGCATTGAAAATGCATAACGTTGTTTGCTTTGAAATTGCACAAAGTGGTTTGCTTTGAAAATGCAAAACGTGGTTTGCTTTGAAATGCAAAAGGTGGTTTGCTTTGAAAATTCAAAATGTGGTTTGCTTTGAAAATGCAAAAAGTGGTTTGCTTTGAAAATGCAAAAGGTGGTTTGCTGTTTGCATTGAAAATGCAAAAGGTGTTTTATTTGAAAATGCAAAAGGTGGTTTGCTTTGAAAATGCAAAAGGTGATTTGCTTTGAAAATGCTAAATGTGGTTTGCTTTGAAAATGCAAAAAGTGGTTTGCTTTGAAAATGCAAAAGGTGGTGGGCTTTGAAAATGCAAAAGGTGATTTGCTTTGAAAATGCAAAAGGTCGTTTGCTTTGAAAATGCAAAAGGTCGTTTGCTTTGAAAGTGCAAAAGGTAGTTTGCTTTGAAAATGTTAAACGGGGTTTGCTTTGAAAATGCAAAAATGCGGTTTGCTTGTAAAATGCAAAAGGTGGTTTGCTTTGAAAATGCTAAAACTGGTTTGCTTTGAAAATGCAAAAAGTGGTTTGCTTTGAAAATGCAAAAGGTGGTTTGCTGGGTTGCATTGAAATTGCAAAAGGTGGTTTGCTTTGAAAATGCAAAAGCTGGTTTGTTTTGAAAATGCGAAAAAAAATTGCTTTGAAAATGCAAAATGTTGTTTCTTTGAAAATGCAAAAGGTGGTTTGTATTGAAAATACAAAAGGTGGTTTGTTTTGAAAATGCAAAAGGTGGTTTGCTTTGAAAATGCAAAAGGTGGTTTGCTTTGAAAATGCAAAAGGTGGTTTGCTTTAAAAATGCAAAAGCTGGTTTGTTTTGAAAATGCAAAAGGTGGTTTGCTTTGGAAATGCAAAAGGTCGTTTGTTTCCAAAATGCAAATGGTCGTTTGCTTTAAAAATGCAAAAGGTGGTTTGCTTTGAAAATGCAAAAGGTGGTTTGCTTTGAAAATACAAAATGTGCTTTGCTTTGAAAATGCAAAAGGTGATTTGCTTTGAAAATGCAAAGGTGGTTTGCCATGAAAATGCAAAAGGTGGTTTGCTTAGACTAGGTGGTTTGCTTTGAAAATGCATAACGTGGTTTGCATTGAAGATGCAAAAGGTTGTTTGCTTTGAAATTGCAAAAAGTGGTTTGCTTTGAAAATGCAAAACGTGGTTTGCTTTGAAATGCAAAAGGTGGTTTGCTTTGAAAATTCAAAGCGTGGTTTGCTTTGAAAATGCAAAAGGTGGTTTGCTTTGAAAATGCAAAAGGTCGTTTGCTTTGAAAATGCAAAAGGTGTTTTAGATTGAAAATGGAAAAGGTGGTTTGCTTTGAAAATGCAAAAGGTGATTTGCTTTGAAAATGCTAAATGTGGTTTGCTTTGAAAATGCAAAAAGTGGTTTGCTTTGAAAATGCAAAAGGTGGTTTGCTGGTTTGCAATGAAAATGCAAAAGGTGGTTTACTTTGAAGATGCAAAAGGTGGTGGGCTTTGAAAATGCAAAAGGTGATTTGCTTTGAAAATGCAAAAGGTCGTTTGCTTTGAAAGTGCAAAAGGTAGTTTACTTTGAAAATGTGAAATGTGGTTTGATTTGAAAATGCAAAAAAGTGGTTTGGTTTGAAAATGCAAAAGGTGGTTTGCTTTGTAAATGCTATAAGTGGTTTGCTTTGAAAAGGCAAAAGGTGCTTTGCTTTGAAATTGCAAAAGGTGGTATGCTTTGAAAATGCAAAAAGGTTTGCTTTAAAAAAGCAGTAGATGGTTTACTTTGAAGATGGAAAAGGTGGATTGAAAATGCAAAAGGTGGATTGAAAATGCAAAAGGTGGTTTCATTTGAAAATGCAAAAAGGTTTGCTTTGAAAATGCAAAAAGTGGTTTGCTTTGAAAATGCAAAAGGTGGTTTGCTGGTTTGCAATGAAAATGGAAAAGGTGGTTTGCTTTGAAAATGCAAAAGGTGGTTTGCTTTGAAATTGCAAAAAGGTTTGATTTTATAATGCAGTAGATGGTTTGCTTGAAAATGGAAAAGGTGGTTTGCTTTGAAAATGCAAAAGATGGTTTGCTTTGAAATTGCAAAAAATTGGTTTGCTTTGAAAATGCAAAATGTGGTTTGCTTTGAAAATACAAAAGGTGGTTTGCTTTGAAAATGCAAAAGGTGGCTTGCTTTTAATATGCAAAAGATGGTTTGCTTTTAAAATGCAAAAGGTGTTTTGGTTTTAAAATGCAAAAGGTGGTTTGGTTTTAAAATGGAAATGTTGGTTTGCTTTGAAAATGCAAATGATGGTTTGCTTTGAAAATGTAAAAGGTGTTTTGCTTTGAAAATGCAATAGGTGGTTTGGTATAAAAATGCCCCAAAGTGGTTTGTTTTGAAAATGCAAAAGGTGGTTTGCTTTGGAAATGCAAAAGGTCGTTTGTTTCCAAAATGCAAATGGTCGTTTGCTTTAAAAATGCAAAAGGTGGTTTGCTTTGAAAATGCAAAAGGTGGTTTGCTTTGAAAATACAAAATGTGCTTTGCTTTGAAAATGCAAAAGGTGATTTGCTTTGAAAATGCAAAGGTGGTTTGCCATGAAAATGCAAAAGGTGGTTTGCTTAGACTAGGTGGTTTGCTTTGAAAATGCATAAGGTGGCTTGCATTGAAGATGCAAAAGGTTGTTTGCTTTGAAATTGCAAAAAGTGGTTTGCTTTGAAAATGCAAAACGTGGTTTGCTTTGAAATGCAAAAGGTGGTTTGCTTTGAAAATTCAAAGCGTGGTTTGCTTTGAAAATGCAATAGGTGGTTTTTCAAAGCAAACCACTTTTTGAAAATGCAAAAGGTCGTTTGCTTTGAAAATGCAAAAGGTGGTTTGCTGTTTGCATTGAAAATGCAAAAGGTGTTTTAGTTTGAAAATGGAAAAGGTGGTTTGCTTTGAAAATGCAAAAAGTGATTTGCTTTGAAAATGCTAAATGTGGTTTGCTTTGAAAATGCTAAAAGTGGTTTGCTTTGAAAATGCAAAAGGTGGTTTGCTGGTTTGCAATGAAAATGCAAAAGATGGTTTGCTTTGAAAATGCTAAATGTGGTTTGCTTTGAAAATGCAAAAGGTGATTTGCTTTGAAAATGCTAAAGGTCGTTTGCTTTGAAAGTGCAAAAGGTAGTTTGCTTTGAATATGTTAAATGTGGTTTGATTTGAAAATGCAAAAAAGTGGTTTGGTTTGAAAATGCAAAAGGTGGTTTGCTTTGTAAATGCTATAAGTGGTTTGCTTTGAAAATGCAAAAGGTGCTTTGCTTTGAAATTGCAAAAGGTGGTTTGCTTTGAAAATGCAAAAGGTGGTTTGCTTTGAAAATGCGAAAAAAAATTGCTTTGAAAATGCAAAAGGTGGTTTGTTTTGAAAATGCAAAAGGTGGTTTGCTTTGAAAATAAAAAGGTGGTTTGCTTTGAAAATGCAAAAGGTGGTTTGCTTTGAAAATGCAAAAGGTGGTTTACTTTGAAAAGGTGGTTTGCTTTGAAAATGCATAAGGTGGTTTGCTTTGAAAATGCAAAAGATGGTTAGCTTTGAAAATGCAAAAAGGTTTGCTTTGAAAATGCAAAAGATGGTTTGCTTTGAAAATGCAAAAGGTGATTTGCTTTGAAAATGCAAAAGGTGGTTCGCTTTGAAAAGGTGGTTTGCTTTGAAAATGCATAAGGTGGTTTGCTTTGAAAATATAAAAGGTGGTTCGCTTTGAAATTGCAAAAAGTGGTTTGCTTTGAAAATGCAAAAGGTGGTTTGCTTTAAAAATGCAGAAGGTGGTTTGCTTTGAAAATGCAAAAGGTGGTTTGCTTTGAAAATACAAAATGTGCTTTGCTTTGAAAATGCAAAAGGTGATTTGCTTTGAAAATGCAAAAGGTGGTTTGCCATGAAAATGCAAAAGGTGGTTTGCTTTGAAAATGCATGAGGTGGTTTGCATTGAAAACGCATAACGTTGTTTGCTTTGAAATTGCACAAAGTGGTTTGCTTTGAAAATGCAAAACGTGGTTTGCTTTGAAATGCAAAAGGTGGTTTGCTTTGAAAATTCAAAATGTGGTTTGCTTTGAAAATGCAAAAAGTGGTTTGCTTTGAAAATCGAAAAGGTGGTTTGCTGTTTGCATTGAAAATGCAAAAGGTGTTTTATTTGAAAATGCAAAAGGTGGTTTGCTTTGAAAATGCAAAAGGTGATTTGCTTTGAAAATGCTAAATGTGGTTTGCTTTGAAAATGCAAAAGGTGGTGGGCTTTGAAAATGCAAAAGGTGATTTGCTTTGAAAATGCAAAAGGTCGTTTGCTTTGAAAATGCAAAAGGTCGTTTGCTTTGAAAGTGCAAAAGGTAGTTTGCTTTGAAAATGTTAAAGGGGGTTTGCTTTGAAAATGCAAAAATGCGGTTTGCTTGTAAAATGCAAAAGGTGGTTTGCTTTGAAAATGCTAAAACTGGTTTGCTTTGAAAATGCAAAAAGTGGTTTGCTTTGAAAATGCAAAAGGTGGTTTGCTGGTTTGCATTGAAATTGCAAAAGGTGGTTTGCTTTGAAAATGCAAAAGCTGGTTTGTTTTGAAAATGCGAAAAAAAATTGCTTTGAAAATGCAAAATGTGGTTTCTTTGAAAATGCAAAAGGTGGTTTGTATTGAAAATACAAAAGGTGGTTTGTTTTGAAAATGCAAAAGGTGGTTTGCTTTGAAAATGCAAAAGGTGGTTTGCTTTGAAAATGCAAAAGGTGGTTTGCTTTGAAAATGCAAAAGCTGGTTTGTTTTGAAAATGCGAAAAAAAATTGCTTTGAAAATGCAAAATGTGGTTTGCTTTGAAAATGCAAAAGATGGGTTGCTTTGAAAATACATAAAGGATTGCTTTGAAAATGCAAAAGGTGGTTTGTTTTGAAAATGCAGAAGGTGGTTTGTTTTCAAAATGCAAAAGGTGGTTTGCTTTGAAAATGCAAAAGGTACTTTGCTTTGAAAATGCAAAAGGTGGTTTGCTTTGAAAATGCAAAAGGTGGTTTGCTTTGAAAATGCAAAAGGTGGTTTGCTTTGAAAGGGTGGTTTGCTTTGAAAATGCAAAAGGTTGTTTGTTTTGAAAATGCAAAATGTGGTTTGTTTTGAAAATGCAAAAGGTTGTTTGCTTTGAAAATGCAAAAGTTGGTTTGCTTTGAAAATGCAAAAGGTGGTTTGCTTTGAAAATGCAAACGATGGTTTGCTTTGCAAATACATAAAGGTTTGCTTTGAAAATGCAAAAGGTGGTTTGTTTTGAAAATGCAGAGGGTGGTTTGTTTTGAAAATGCAAAAGGTGGTTTGCTTTGAAAATGCAAAACGTAGTTTGCTTTGAAAATGCAAAAGGTGGTTTGTTTTGAAAATGCAAAAGGTTGTTTGCTTTGAAAATGCAAAAGTTGGTTTGCTTTGAAAATGCAAAAGGGGGTTTGCTTTGAAAATGCAAACGATGGTTTGCTTTGAAAATACATAAAGGTTTGCTTTGAAAATGCAAAAGGTGGTTTGTTTTGAAAATGCAGAGGGTGGTTTGTTTTGAAAATGCAAAAGGTGGTTTGCTTTGAAAATGCAAAACGTAGTTTGCTTTGAAAATGCAAAAGGTGGTTTGCTTTGAAAATGCAAAGGCAAGTGAGGTTGCTTTTAAAAAAATCACTTCCACTCACGGCTTCGATTTTTGGCCATATTACTCAGTCCCCCTCCAGCTGTCAGGGCCATAGATGAAAAATATAAGACTTATAAATGTTTAAATAATGTTGAAATTCTCTCTCCTGTCAATCATGCCATGGAGGACACGCCCCATCCGGTGGGAGGGGGGGGACTATAAACCCGGAAGTGTGGACTTGCCACAGTCGCTGCAAGATGGGGGAGGGAGAGTTCACGACTCTCAGTCTGAGCAGTGAATAAACTGATCACTGAACACATGTCCGCTAAACTGTGAGTGTGGTTTTATGTGCTTTTATGTGGTTTATTTGGAACTGTGTTTGGAAGGAATAAATGTTTTACGTGCCTTTTGAATGTGCCGCTAATTTAAAAGTGTGCCTTTGGCTGTGCCGCTAATTGAAAAGAGTGCCTTTTGACGGTGTCGCTAATTGAAAAGTGTGCCTCTTGACTGTGCCGCTAATTGAAAAGTGTACCTTTTGACGGTGCCGCTAATTGACAACTGTGCCTTTTGACTGTGCCGCTAAGCTGTGCCTATATTTTAAAATGTGATTTGCTTTATAAATGTGGCTTGCGTTTTAATGTGGCTTGCGTTTTAAATGTGGCTTGCTGTGCAACCGTTTTTGGAAGGAAAAACAGTGAATAGACGTTTTATTAGATCAGGACTGTGTTTAATGCAAAATTGCCGCTCATTCCGTGACTTAGTGGAGAGATGGTGCTGATTGCGTCATTTCCGGTGAGTTCAGAGGTGGCGCTCAGTGCGGAAGGGTCAAGTGGAGACACCGCCCTGAACCGTTAGTAACAGGATTCAGTATGGTTACCACATTCTGAAGTTACTTGGCATTTTATTATTGGTGCTGTGCGTGAGTGTGTGTCTGTGTTTGTGTGTCTTTATTTGTGTGAGTGTGTGTGTGTGTCTCTGTGTTTGTGTGTGTGTGTGTGTGTGTGTGTTTTTGTGTGTGTGTGTTCCTGTGTGTGTCCCTGTGTGTGTGTCCCTGTGTGTGTGTCCCTGTGTGTGTGTCCCTGTGTGTCTCTCTGTGTGTGCCTCGCTGTGTGTGTGTGTGTGTGTGTTTCTGTGTGTTTGTCTCTGTGTGTGTGCTCTGTGTGTGTGTCTGTGTGTGTATGTGTGTGTGTTTGTGTATGTGTGTGTCTCTATGTGTGTGTGTCCCTGTGTGTCTCTCTGTGTGTGCCTCGCTGTGTGTGTCTGTGTGTGTGTCTGTGTGTGTGTTTCTGTGTGTTTGTCTCTGTGTGTGTGCTCTGTGTGTGTGTTTGTGTATGTGTGTGTCTCTATGTGTGTGTCGCTGTTGGAGTGCTTGGAGTGCTGTGAGGTTGGACTTGCTGCCTGCACTCTGCTTGCTGTCTGGTTGGACATGCTGCCTCCACTCTGCTTGGAGTGCTGTGAGGTTGGACTTACTGCCTCCACTCTGCTTGGTGTGCTGTGAGGTTGGACTTACTGCGTGCTCTCTGCTTGGAGTGCTGTGAGGTTGGACATGCTGCCTCCACTCTGCTTGCTGTCTGGTTGGACATGCTGCCTCCACTCTGCTTGGAGTGCTGTGAGGTTGGACTTACTGCCTCCACTCTGCTTGGAGTGCTGTGAGGTTGGACTTGCTGCCTGCACTCTGCTTGGTGTGCTGTGAGGTTGCACTTGCTGCCTCCACTCTGCTTGGAGTGCTGTGAGGTTGGACTTGCTGCCTGCACTGTGCTTGGAGTGCTGTGAGGTTGGACTTGTTGCCTGCACTGTGCTTGGAGTGCTGTGAGGTTGGACTTGCTGCCTGCACTCTGCTTGGGTGCTGTGAGGTTGGACTTGCTGCCTGCACTGTGCTTGGAGTGCTGTGAGGTTGGATTTGCTGCCTGCACTGTGCTTGGAGTGCTGTGAGGTTGGACTTGCTGCCTGCACTCTGCTTGGAGTGCTGTGAGGTTGGACTTGCTGCCTGCACTGTGCTTGGAGTGCTGTGAGGTTGGACTTGCTGCCTGCACTCTGCTTGGTGTGCTGTGAGGTTGCACTTGCTGCCTCCACTCTGCTTGGTGTGCTGTGAGGTTGGACTTACTGCCTGCTCTCTGCTTGGAGTGCTGTGAGGTTGGACATGCTGCCTCCACTCTGCTTGCTGTCTGGTTGGACATGCTGCCTCCACTCTGCTTGGAGTGCTGTGAGGTTGGACTTACTGCCTCCACTCTGCTTGGAGTGCTGTGAGGTTGGACTTGCTGCCTGCACTCTGCTTGGTGTGCTGTGAGGTTGCACTTGCTGCCTCCACTCTGCTTGGAGTGCTGTGAGGTTGGACTTGCTGCCTGCACTGTGCTTGGAGTGCTGTGAGGTTGGACTTGTTGCCTGCACTGTGCTTGGAGTGCTGTGAGGTTGGACTTGCTGCCTGCACTCTGCTTGGGTGCTGTGAGGTTGGACTTGCTGCCTGCACTGTGCTTGGAGTGCTGTGAGGTTGGATTTGCTGCCTGCACTGTGCTTGGAGTGCTGTGAGGTTGGACTTGCTGCCTGCACTCTGCTTGGAGTGCTGTGAGGTTGGACTTGCTGCCTGCACTGTGCTTGGAGTGCTGTGAGGTTGGATTTGCTGCCTACACTGTGGTTGGAGTGCTGTGAGGTTGGACTTGCATTGTTTTAAGACTCGTTCATATTTTAAACATTAATAAATCCTTTTTCACCTTGCCATGTCTGCGTGTTCCTCATCACAACGGGTACGTAATAGGCAGGAATGGCTGTGCTGTCAGAGAGCCACTAAGAGTGCCTGGGGGGGGGAGGTTGAGGAGAGATGGACTGAATGCGTGGGGGGGAGGGGAAATGCAAGGAGCAGTGTTGGGGGTGAAGGAAGGAGGGGTAACTGAGTGAACTGGCACCACACCAGCTGTAATTGACTGAAGTGCCAGCCCATCAGTCATGACTTAGTGAACTGCATGTCCAAGAATCCATTCAGTCCACAATGTCCATACTAGCCCTCTGGAAACCAGTCCCTTCAGCCGACAACACCCATACTAGCGCAACAGCGATCAATGCAAGGATAGACGTTCCTCCTTCATTGCTGTGATCTGTAAAAAGAGATGAAAATGTCTAAAATTGATTGTCCACCCTCTCCTCCTTCTCTCTCACAGACTCTGTCACCTGTTTTCAGCAGAATTTCTGGCAGTTTCTGAGCTGCCAGCCCACCAGGCCTGAGTTTCTGAGCTGCCAGCCCACCAGGCCTGAGTTTCTGAGCTGCCAGCCCACCAGGCCTGAGTTTCTGAGCTGCCAGCCCACCAGGCCTGAGTTTCTGAGCTGCCAGCCCACCAGGCCTGAGTTTCTGAGCTGCCAGCCCAAGAATCCATTCGGCACACAAAACCGATGTTAGTGGTCCAGTAACCCCCCCCCCCACAGGCCAGCAATATTGGAATTGGTGGAGAGGTGGAAAATTGCTTTGTGGGACCAGCCCTCCTGTGTGAAGCTGGGATCCAACGGGTCTCACTTAGTCTAGTGTAGTTATACAAGAAGATGTTTGGATGAATATCTTACTGTTTTTGCTACTACACTAAAGAAACTATTAATCAAGAGACTGTGTTTGGAAGATTTCCCTTTCGACGGCATTGAATGTCTCGGGGAGAGCTCGTGAATGCGTTTCGATTAACTCCTGAACCCGTGTCTTCAATCAGAGTGACTAAAGGAAAGAATCCTCGAAACGATATGAAAATCTGTCACTATAAGTACTACCCCAGATTACTACTCCACAGTGTGTCACGCTATCAGTAATACTCCACAGTGTGTCACGCTATCAGTAATACTCCACAGTGTGTCCCTCCATCAGTACCACCACCACAGTGTGCCCCTCCATCAGTACCACCACCACAGTGTGTCCCTCCATCAGTACCACCACCACAGTGTGTCCCTCCATCAGTACCACCACCGCAGTGTATCCCTCCATCAGTAATACTCCACAGTGTGTCCCTCCATCAGTACCACCACAGTGTGTCCCCTCCATCAGTACCACCACAGTGTGTCCCTCCATCAGTACCACCACCACAGTGTGTCCCTCCATCAGTACCACCACCACAGTGTGTCCCTCCATCAGTACCACCACAGTGTGTCCCTCCATCAGTACCACCACCACAGTGTGTCCCCTCCATCAGTACCACCACCACAGTGTGCCCCTCCATCAGTACCACCACACAGTGTATCCCTCCATCAGTACCACCACAGTTTGTCACTGCGTCAGTTCTGCCCCATTGTTACCCCTCCATCAGTACTATCCCACTGTGTGTCACTCCATCAGTGGACGGAGAGAGGGCAGCCCAGAGAGGGGGAATAGAGAGCGTAGGAAATAGAGTAACAGTTCAGAGAGAGTGACAGCAGTGAGGATGGAGGGAGAGAGAAAGAGAGGAGGGAGAGGTGCTGCATCATTCGCCGTTTTATTTAGGTTTAGGACAATTCTGAGGCGGCAATGTTTCTGTTCTCTGAGTGTCGTGAGCCTTTGGGTTGTTCCCCCTCAGAGGTGATGAAGGAAGGCAGAGAATGTTATTGTCCCATGGTATAGTCAGATCTATTCCAGGCAAGCAGGGAGTGAATGGTTCCCGGGGTCAGTCAGCGGGAGTGTGGGGTTGAGGTCACAGTCAGTCAAGCCGCGATCATATTGAGTGGTGAAGCAGAGTGGAGGGATGGGGGGGCATTTTAGTCCGAGGTGATGTGTTGAAATAATTCCTCATCCTGTGGACAAAGGTCGCCCATTCCAGTCCACCTTCAAACTGGGCACCAGAAGCCCTGAGAGGGTCCCTGGAATTTGGCATTGCCTTGCTGAGTGAAACGGATTAAAGGAAATCAGACAACCAACATGAGGTGGAGAGTTGGATCTGATGGAGTTTGAAACAATATCCCCTTTGCTGGAACAATGCCGCCTCTCCCAATTTCCATCCCTCAGTATCTATCGCCACAATTCCCAGTCTTTGGAGTTTCTCAATCAATTCCCTGAATAAATCACAACCTGTCTCAGCAGGGATTTCACTCGGCTGATGTCATCTGTTTGTGAATCATTTCAAAATCTCTATTTTTAAACTCTGTTGAAACTTCACTGTCCCGGTGGAGACGGAAAATGGTATAAAATCCCCAGGAATGTTCTGTCCCAGCATTTCATTCCGAGACATTACCGGTAGCTCACGGGGACACGTCGCTGGGCAGAGAAAATGGGGCAGCATTTTTATGAATATTTGCGTGTGGAGAGAATCGTGTACGTGATCATTGCTGCCATTGGTGTCCCTGGTAAGTGAGCAGAACAATTCAAGTTGTATAATTCCATCCGTGTGTTAACTGGTGTTGACCTGATTCTCATCATGTTACAAGTTCCCAACTGATGATCGTTGTACAAGAATATGTGAAGAATATCAATCCTCTCAGTGAAATATTTGTGAATTAATGCTGTGATATTTGTTATTTTCAGACAGCTGAAACTAAGCCCCTTTTTCTCTCACTGCTGCCGGCCGGGAGCCACTAGAATGTTGTTCTTGCCTTCAGTGTTGTCCCAGTGCTCGGGACAGGCAGGCAGGCAGGCAGCTCTCCGGGACGGTGTGACTGGGAGAGAGGGGTTCATGTTGTGAAGTTCACTGTGACTGAGTTATTGATCAGAGTGCACACCCGCTCCTGTGGACACTGTGTCTCACTGTGGAGTCTGTCTGTTACAGTCGGATTCCACCCACAGCATTTTGGTCAATAATTGGATCGATCTCCTGAACCAGTGGCCGCGGATCTACCGGCGTGTGTGTGTGTGTGTTGTTACTTCACCTGCACCATCTTGAGTCTGCTGAGATTAGCCGCTGTATGTCTAAACTAACCCGACTAACTACCCCCCCCCCCTGTCTCTGTGCTTTGGTACATATATCCCACACCATCCATACATGGGGATAATAGTTTGCATTCCTGGCACCGTCTGGATTTCGTGTGTGGGAATGAACTGCAGATGCTGGTTTAAATCGTAGATAGACACAAAGTGCTGGAGTAACTCAGCGGGACGGGCAGCATCTCTGGAGAGAAGGAATGGGTGACGTTTCGGATCAAGACCCTTCTTCAGTCCCATTCCTTCTCTCCACAGATGCTGCCTGTCCCGCTGAGTTACTCCGCTTTCTGCGTCGACCGTCTGGACCAGAAGGGGTGGACTCTCATTTGCAACAATTGGCCTCTGCTTCAGGAGGGAAGTGTGAAGGGCACCTTGTGTGGGGAGGGAGAGAAAGAGGAATATCAGGGATGATTGGATATGGCGGCCATTGTAGTGCGTTCTTCCCCCAGCTTTACCTTTACCTTCAGAAAGGAGATGAGGAGGAATTTCTTTAGACAGAGGGTGGTGAATCTGTGCAATTCATTGCAGCAGACGGGGGTGGAGGCCAAGTCAATGGATAGTTTTAAGGCGGAGAGTGATAGATTCTTGATTAGTAGGGGGTGTCGGGGGTTTACGGGGAGAAGGCAAGAGAATGGGGTTGAGAGGGAAAGGTAGATCGGCCATGATTGAATGGCGGAGTAGACATGATGGGCCGAATGCCCTAATTCTGCTCCTATCAGCTGCACTCTTGTGTAAAGTGTTTAAGAATGAACTGCAGATGCTGGAAAATCGAAAGTAGACAAAAGTGCTGGAGAAACTCAGCGGGTGAGACAGGATCTATGGAGCGAAGGAAATAGGTAACTATTTCCAGTCTGAAGAAGGGTTTCGGCCCGAAACGTTACCTGTTTCCTTCGTTCCATAGATGCTGCCTCACCCGCTGAGATTCTCCAGCACTTTTGTCTACTCTTGTGTAAAGTCCTTTCTGAGTAATTCCCCTTATCTGTGCTGAATGCTAACCTGGTTCTGGAAGGGCAGAGTTTGGGGATAATGCAATAGATGAAGTAGTTTGCATCAAGAAGCCATTGGGATAACCTCAGTGGAAGCTTGAGAGTGATGAGTGATGAGTGTGGAATTCTCTGACTCAGAGGGCGGTGGAGGCAGGTTCTCTGGATGCTTTCAAAAGAGAGCTAGATAGGGCTCTTAAAAATAGCGGAGTCAGGGGATATGGGGAGAAGGCAGGAACGGGGTACTGATTGGGGATGATCAGCCATGATCATATTGAATGGCGGTGCTGGCTCGAAGGGCCAAATGGCCTCCTCCTGCACCTGTTGTCTACTGAACTCACTGTGGAATGAATCCATTAACGGAGCCACTCTGCTGCTGCTGCTGCCGGATTCTAAGTTGTCCCTGCCTTCCCTCTGGAAGTCTCCCTCCTCGTCCCCATCAGATGCCGAGTTCCCAGAGCCCTGGTTAAACGGGGCCGGCCGCTCACGGTTAAGTCTGTGAAAGCGGCCCCATCACAGACTGTGAGCAGCAGCAGGGTTCACTATAGAAAGGACCATTACGCCTATTGTAGATGGGTGGGTGGCTACTCGTTCCCTCCCCGCCCTTTACCCCACCCGCCCGTCACCTTATCTCTTCTCCCCTGAAGCAGGCAGGCAGGTCGGGCACAGTCGGAGCCGGCTCTGACATTGTTAAACTTGCAGCAGCCGCGCACCGACTCCAACACTCCTGATCTTGAGCTGAAAGTCGAGCCGGTGTTCAGCCCCGGAGACCGTGTTGAGTAAATGCCCAGTGTCCGTTCCCTTGTCTTTCCGCAGTGAATTTAGTGGCGATTGTGATCCTGTCCCGGGGAAAGTGTGGCCTCTCCACCTGCACCACTCGTTACCTGGTGGCCATGGCAGCGGCCGATCTACTGACCCTCATCACCGAGGTCATTTTGTTTCAGCTCCGATGGCATTACTTTTATTGGAGTTTCCTGACCATCTACCCTGTGTGCCGTGTTAACGCTGTACTGACGTCTGCAGCTACAGACTGTTCTGTCTGGTTCACCGTCACTTTCACCTTTGATCGCTTTGTCGCCATTTGTTGCCAGAAGCTGAAAACTAAATATTGCACCGGGAAAACTGCGGCTGTGGTTCTGGCAACAGCCGGCGTTCTGTTCTGTGTGAAAAACATTCCCCGCTACTTCACACGGGAACCCTGGACAATCATCGACAATGTCCCGTGGGGCTGTGTCACGGTGGCCAGTTATTACACTGACCCCGGGTGGGTGGCATTTGACTGGATCGACACGGTTTTAACTCCGTTCCTCCCTTTCGCTGTAATCCTGCTGCTCAACGCTCTGACTGTCCGCCACATTTTAGTGGCCAGTCGGGTCCGTAAGGGGCTGAGGGGTGAGAGCAAGGGGGAGAACCGCAGTGACCCGGAGATGGAGAGCAGGAGGAGGTCTGTGGTTTTACTCTTCACCATCTCCGGCAGCTTCATCCTCCTGTGGCTGACGACGGTTGTAAACTTCGTCTATTATCAGATCACAGGAACTGGAAATGATGGGAATGATTCTCAATGGATCTTTAGCGACGTCGGGTTTTTGCTGAGGAATCTCAGCTGCTGCACCAACACATTTATTTACGCGGTGACCCAGTCCAAGTTCAGGGAGCAGGTGAAGAGCGCGGTGAAATATCCGCTCACCTCAGTGCTTCGGCTCATGAATCAATCCGCGCCCTGAGCGCATCCATCCCAGAGGCGGGCGGGCGGGCGCAGTCTCTCCGCTCCGGGCTCCCCCCCCCCGGCAACAGGTGACGTCACGATGGGGTGCGGCAGCCAATCGGATCGGATCGTCCGCTTCCCTTTCGGCCAATCAGTAGCCCCCTTCCCCCCGGCAACAGATGATGCTGTATGGGGGGTACACAGCGACCAATCAGAGGTCCCCCACCTCCCCTTAGCAACAGGTGATGTCAGAGGACCTGTTCTGGAACCTGGAGCTAGATCAGGATCTCCAGGACTTTGTGTTCTAGATCCAAGATCTCCGCCTCCGCCCTCTCTCTCCCTCTCTATCTCACACCCTCTCGCTCTCCTCTCCCTCTCTCTATCTCCCTCTCTCTCTCCTTCTCTCTCCCTTTCTCTCCCCCACTCGCTCCCTCTCCCCCTCTCTCTCTCTCTCTCCCTCTCCCTCACTCCCTCTCTCCTTCTCTCTCTCTTTCTCACCCCCACTCTCCCTCTCCCCTCTCCCCCTCTCTCTCTCCCTCTCCCACTCTCTCTCTCTCCCTCTCTCCCTCACTCTCTCCCCCTCTCTCTCTTTCTCACCCCCACTCTCTCCCTCTCTCCTCTCCCCCTCTCTCTCTCCCACTCTCTCCCTCTCCCACTCTCTCTCCCTCTCTCTCCCCCTCCCTCTCTCTCTCCCTCTCCCCCTCTCTCCCTCTCTCCCCTCTCTCCTTCTCTCTCCCTCTCTCTCCCCCTCTCTCTCTTTCTCACCCCCACTCTCTCCCTCTCTCCTCTCCCCCTCCCTCTCTCTCTCCCTCTCTCTCTCTCTCTCTCCCTCACTCCCGCTCTCCTTCTCTCTCCCTCTCTCTCTCCCCCTCTCTCTCTCTTTCTCACCCCCACTCTCTCCCTCTCTCCTCTCCCCCTCTCTCTCTCTCCCACTCTCTCCCTCTCCCACTCTCTCTCCCTCTCCCTCTCTCTCCCCCTCCCTCTCTCTCTCCCTCTCCCCCTCTCTCTCTCAACAGACGATAACTAAAAAGACAATATGGGGAGAAAAGTTGGGGTACGAAGGTAACCTAGCCAAGAATATAAAGCAGGATAGTAAAAGCTTCTTTAGGTATGTGATGAGGCAAAAATGAGTTAAGACCAAAGTTGGACCCTTGAAGACCGAAACAGGTGAATTTATTATGGGGAACAAGGAAATGGCAGATGAGTTGAACAGGTACTTTGGATCCGTCTTCACTAAGGAGGAAACAAACAATCTTCCTGATATAGTAGTGGCCAGAGGATGTGGGGTAACGGAGGAACTGAAGGAAATCCACATTAGGCAGGAAATGGTGTTGGGTAGACTGATGGGACTGAAGGCTGATAAATCCCCAGGGCCTGGTGGGCTGCATCTCTTTTTCTTTTCGCGTTTCGTTCTCTCTCTCTTCTTTCAATCGTTTTAGATTTAATTCATTTTTTCCGATCCGAGCTCTAGTTATTTTTATAGCGGTGTTTTGGCCCGTCCTCCGTCCGAGCTGGGCGGAGAGGGGGAACGAGAAAGGAGGAGGGGAGGAGGAGAGGGGAGATAAAAATGGGATATGGTTAGTTTTACTTTTACATATATATCTTTATACACACACACGCACACACACGCGCACGCGCACGCGCACGCGCACACACACACACACACACACACACACAGACAGACAGACAGACAGACAGACAGACAGACAGACAGACAGACAGACAGACAGACAGACAGACAGACAGACAGACAGACAGACAGACAGACAGACAGACAGACAGACAGACAGACACAACACACACACACACACACACACACAGACAGGCACACACACACACAGACAGGCACACACACACAGACAGACAGACAGACAGACAGACAGACAGACAGA